>KZ070098.1:0-23802 GCA_002091845.1 Anopheles cracens
CTGAAACATAATAAAAAAGGATAACAAAAACTTTGTACAGTAAAAAATAATTTCACTTCGCCCGTGTTTACAAAAATGGCGTACAAAAATATCTCTCGAAAAAAAAACATCCCCCACAAACAACAAATGCTCGAAAATGAACTCCAAAATAGGATAAACGTGCTGCTCGACGGCATTCATTCATTTCTGCATCCCCACACCGGCGGGCGAAACTGTTTTGAAGGCCGAACATAAACAACGCAAAAAGCAGAACGCAGAATCACAGCCAGCCATGGGAAATTTCGTTATTTTCTAGTTCAAACATAAACATTGGACAAAACCAACATCCCGCCCATGGTGGGGGCGCTTCGTTCGTTGGCTTTTTTTTGTCTTTCTTGCTTTTGTACCTTTTTGTTAACGAACCAGAAGATCGGCAACGGGATAACCAGCACTTTTTACGAGGGCAACCGAGCGTAGGATACGCGTCCCGTACATATTGGAGCAAATGATGTGTCTCGGTAGCGTCCGAGGGCGGTTTTTGGTTGAAGTTCCGATGTCTGTGGTTTATGTTACGGTTATTGGATTAGCTGGTTTGTGAGGGCATCGCTCTCAACGGTTGCGGTCAGGCCAGAAGTAGAGCAGAGTCGTCCAATAGCCCGAGTGTAGCAACCGAGCCGATGCTTGATGAATAAATCATAAATCAATTTACGCTTCCCAAGTCCGCGTCCAGTTTGTTGGTGATTCCATCACCGAGGGCTAATGGCCACCGCGATGTCCTATTATCGGTGCATCTAGCACACACCAATACCGACGCATTTTGGTGTTTTTTGAGCTCTCCCTTTGCATCGGAATTTTATCGATCGATTGGTTTCGCTGCCAGTATCTCCAGGACTCAGACGTCTGGTTTCTTTCCATCCCCTTCCTATCTGCCAGCTTTGCCAGCTCTGGCAGCTGTCAGAACTGGTCAGGATAGCAATTTGATTAATTAACCCACATTCAATTTATTGTCACTTTTAGACGGCCCGAGGTCGCTGCCTCGTAATCACGCCGAAAGCGATTCCAAGCCCCGATGAGGCGTCTGTCCAGCCACTGTTTTTGTCTGCGAACGACACACATCAAACGTGTGAAAAAATGATAGAGCTTTTAGATATCACTCAACGTCCTACGGAGAGAAACAAAGAGAGAGAAACGATGTTCATCAAACGAGGTCTAAAAGGTTCCACATGACAGCGTTCTCAGGACAGCGTTCCGAACCGTGCGGGACACACTCATTTGCGTAACTAATTGATGCGAAAGAATATTTATTCACTTTTCACATTCTGACCCGTAACGTCCCGAGTTTGCATTCATGGAATAGCCCACCGGACTGGATGTCGTTAGGATGTCGTAGGTGCCAAATTTGTCCGAAGTGGACCACTTTTTTTGGGATTTGAAAATAAACGACAAAAAGTGGCTTCCAAAAAGGTTTTAAACGAGCCGTGTCGTCTCTGTTTTCCCATTCACACATACACACATAAAGTTCGTCAAACACATAAAGTTGCCGTGTATGGTTGGGCCTTCGATGTTAATAGATTCCAAGCGTTTCCCGCTTTGTTCTCGGGCCCGAAGATCCCGATAAGCCGCTGATGATGAGGCAGTTTCTAATCTCTCCCGTGCGGGTTTAATTACTCGGCCCACATGCACCAAAAAAGGCGAACTTTGGGACGAGCTTTCGGGTGATTTCCAATCGATTGAGGTTTTTGCGGAGCAGAAAGGTATTCAGCGTTCAGGAGCTTAAATCGATTGAAAAGGGATATTGCACCAATAAAGACTAAAAGAGAGGCTTTAAGTGATGGAAGAGATAAAGTTGGTTATTCCCAATATCCATGCCCACAGAGATACCTTGATGTTCTTAACTTTGAATACTCCTTGACGCTTTATTCCAAAAATTAATCAAAATTCATTCATCTTTTACCTATCATATCATTTCTTTGGTGTAATATTAGTCAGCAAATAATGTAGCCCATATTATTTATAGCTGATCCCACTATTCCCACTAATAAACACGTCTTGATGCTTATTGCGCTTCTATCCGCTCCGTCACGCACCATCAACACAAAATATGGACCATTTAGCGAAACGATCCTCCATTTTATCGCCCGCAAAGATTAATCTTCTTCGATTCACCACCCGTGATTCGTTTTGTCCAAGAAGTCAGGTAGAATATAGCTCTTTTACTGCCCACACACACACACACACACACTCTTGTCCCCCACACGACCCGCGAGGTGATTTGTTTCGCGAAAGCAAAAGGAATTCCGTGTTTTTATCCCATTTGATCCCTTTTTGTCGGCAGCAAAGTGCACAAAACGCGCCAGTCACGCAGTTTCCACCGGGATATTCACCGTACGTACACGCGTAGTATACACGCTGAATAAATTCGTTAAACTCCTGCTCCACCGCGAACCCGGCTGTTTCCCTTCGGAAAGTCAAATCAGCTACCCCATTCGAGGCACGTCCGTCCAATGCTTAACATGCCACGCCGAATAATGGAAGCGAAGCCACTATTGATTTAGCCCACCATCGGGTTCACCGGAATCCGTGATTGCGTTGCTTATGTAAGCCGCCGCTGGATGCGTTGAAACGGGCTAAGCAGGCTAAAGCTAGAGGATGCTGAGGAAATCCTGATGGATAAATCAAATTATCGAACATGATAGCGAAGCGTATCGGCATTCTCGCTTCCGTTGCAAGCGCGATAAAATTACAAACAAATTAAAGCCGCTTTAGGTATTGCAATTGGTGTTTGTTCGGTTGTTATGCGGTGCAATTGGATTTTGATTAAATAACCTTAAATTAACATTTTATAATATATAATGCAATACGATTAATTTTATTTATTTTTCAATAATCGACAACTCTTCCAACAGAATGCACTAAACTTAGTTTTCTTTCCATCAACCCAACTTTATCATATCTGTTTGATATTTATTTGGATCGTCCAAAAATTAGCCTTGATAACATAATTAATGCGATCCGTGCATACTTCAGCTCATGCGTTTAATCACAAGCCACCAGGCGTCTCCATGGGCAACCAACCGACCTTCTCGGAGCTAGTTTTTTTCCGTAATCTAAGCATCCACGCACACCGTCAGCCTCTTCTTACACAGCGCAACATATCAACCATCACCTTTCGTTTCACTTCGTTCGTCTAATGCGGAGCAGAAAGGTATTCAGCGTTCAGGAGCTTAAATCGATTGAAAAGGGATATTGCACCAATAAAGACTAAAAGAGAGACTTTAAGTGATGGAAGAGATAAAGTTGGTTATTCCCAATATCCATGCCCACAGAGATACCTTGATGTTCTTAACTTTGAATACTCCTTGACGCTTTATTCCAAAAATAAATCAAAATTCATTCATCTTTTACCTATCATATCATTTCTTTGGTGTAATATTAGTCAGCAAATAATGTAGCTCATATTATTTATAGCTGATCCCACTATTCCCACTAATAAACACGTCTTGATGCTCGTGGCGCTTCTATCCGCTCCGTCACGCACCATCAACACAAAATATGGACCATTTAGCGAAACGATCCTCCATTTTATCGCCCGCAAAACAAACAACAACACCGGACCGGTAATGAGCCTCGAATTCTCGGACCTGGAACGAAAAACGAAACGATACCTACTGCCTGTGTAGAAGGTGTACACTTAGTTCTTCACCAGCCCATGATAGGAGCAGCCATTTACATGCATTTTGCCTCCGTTGTGGCTATTTGCGGCCGAATGTAAAATATTCACAAGTCAATGCACATGGAGTGCTAATTATTTTCTGCACCGTGGGTGAAATGCGCTACAGATGAACGATTTTTACATTCTTGTTTATTTACAATTCTGCATGCAAGGTTAAACGTGTTGTTCCTAGGGCAAATGCAATTATCCTAACCAAACATGTTTGCAAACATTTTTTCTTGAATAAACTAAACAAATCATCAATATTCACTCAAACACCATCATAAACACACACCAGCACAACCATTTCCTCGTCGGTTCCGTCTGGGTTCGCATACGTTCCTATCCCAACGGTTGAAGGACGACATTTGCTCGTTTGATTCGGTAACAACCTTAATAGGATAAATCATTCCACCGAATTTGGTCCGAATGTTTGGAAATCATGATTAAACGAACAAGCGCCATCGATCGAGCATCGCGCGGCAGCAAATGATTTGGCGATGGACACGCTCCGAAAGCCTAGAACAAAACGAAACGTAAACATTGTGCCTTTCTCCAGCGGAAGCCTGTTTCGGTCGCCTTGTTGGGTTTACTGTTCGATGGCTAATATTTGTCTTTCGAACTTAATTAGTCTTGTGAGCTGATGAACCATGCGAGAGGGATTAGTATGGCAAACATAACACAAACTGATACATTCTCATTTCCTCTCAATACATGATCAACAAAATATTAAGAATATTCTTTTTTGTTTCCAACAAGCATTCACTGATAGAGAAAAAACGATAAATCCCAATAAATCACAATCATTTTTCATAGCACATTACGGCTCACGATCCAAACAAAAACTCATTTATTACACGGAATATTTTGATGAACCGAAGCGAAACAGATTTATGGCCATCAAACACGAAACCAATTACAGCCCAGACGATAGGATTGATTTTTGTTCTCCTCTCGCCGTTTCCGAGCAGGAAATCACAAAGCTCCATTTAGCATGCCATCCATCGTATGTATTATTTTACAATTAACCACCGGCTTCGGTCACCAGACCAATTTACCTACGAAAACAAGCCTCTGACGTCCGGAAAAACCACACCAACACACTTCGATGGCATGTCTACGATTGTTTTACAAGCGTAATGAACATTTCAAACCGCAACCCTATCAGGAGACGTAAGATCGAAAAATGATTGAAACATGCAATAATAGGAGATGTGGAAACATATAGAAAATAAGAATAAATATTAATTACTCTATCATAATCACGGTTACGATTTGAAATAGTGAATAATCGTTTGAACTACGATTAATTTCAATTGAAATCTGAGTTCTTTTCAACCAACCTCGTAAAACGATTCCATTTTACACCTTTATGGGTTAATTTCACGTTTCATTATGCGTAGAGAGCCATTTAATTGAAACATCTCTTCATTACGCCCATTATGTTTCCACATGGTTTGCCATGTGTTGTTCGATAATTATGCTGCGTAAATTGCACGAAGGACATGTCGCAACAAAAAGCACCTTGAATTATTTTCTGCACCGTGGGTGAAATGCGCTACAGATGAACGATTTTTACATTCTTGTTTATTTACAATTCTGCATGCAAGGTTAAACGTGTTGTTCCTAGGGCAAATGCAATTATCCTAACCAAACATGTTTGCAAACATTTTTTCTTGAATAAACTAAACAAATCATCAATATTCACTCAAACACCATCATAAACACACACCAGCACAACCGGAAAGGTATCCGAGCGTTCAATAAATCCTCCCTTATTCTCTCTCTCTCTTGCAGGATCCTGTTCCTCATTCTAGTGTGCCGGAGGGAAATCAAAAACAACACAAGAATCCCTCAACCTATCCTGGTAACATCTGGGTTCGCATACGTTCCTATCCCAACGGTTGAAGGACGACATTTGCTCGTTTGATTCGGTAACAACCTTAATAGGATAAATCATTCCACCGAATTTGGTCCGAATGTTTGGAAATCATGATTAAACGAACAAGCGCCATCGATCGAGCATCGCGCGGCAGCAAATGATTTGGCGATGGACACGCTCCGAAAGCCTAGAACAAAACGAAACGTAAACATTGTGCCTTTCTCCAGCGGAAGCCTGTTTCGGTCGCCTTGTTGGGTTTACTGTTCGATGGCTAATATTTGTCTTTCGAACTTAATTAGTCTTGTGAGCTGATGAACCATGCGAGAGGGATTAGTATGGCAAACATAACACAAACTGATACATTCTCATTTCCTCTCAAAAAGCGCGATAAAATTACAAACAAATTAAAGCCGCTTTAGGTATTGCAATTGGTGTTTGTTTGGTTGTGATGCGGTGCAATTTGAGTTTGATTAAATAACCTTAAACTAAAATTGTATTGTATAATGCAATACGGTTAGTTTTATTGCTTTTTCAATAATCGACAACTCTTCCAACAAAATGCACTAAACCCAGTTTTCTTTCCATCGACCCAACTTTATCATATCTGTTTGATATTCATTTGGATCGTACAAAAATTAACCTTGATAACATAATTAATGTGATCCGTGCACACTTCAGCTCATGCGTTTAATCACAAGCCACCAGGCGTCTCCATGGGCAACCAACCGACCTTCTCGGAGCTAGTTTTTTCCGTAATCTAAGCATCCACGCACACCGTCAGCCTCATCTTACACAACGCAACATATCAACCATCACCTTTCGTTTCACTTCGTTCGTGTAATGAACTCATCCAATGATAACATTTATTGGTAAAATTATACTCCTCCATTAATTGGTGAAACTCACACCGCCACAACGTCCTGCCAATGGGGGACGCGTGAGTGACTTCATCCAGTCGTCCCACATCCCATTGTTGTTCATGGTTGGATCGCTATCACGCTACAAAAACCAGCGTTAATCACGTGGCCAACGATGAGAGCGTTGCCCTGCTCACGCACACAATGTGGAGCGAAAGGAAGAAAAAACAACACTTGAATAACACTTGATCAGGACCATTCGAGAGGACGTGGAAGACCAGGACGCGATGCTCACAGCAACGTCATCGCCATGAGCTTTAAGTACCGCGCCATGACTACTACCATTAGCTTGAAGCGTATCTCAAGTGTGCTCGTTACCGTTTGCCCATCGCACAGCCCGAGCGCTTAGCAGCCTTTTCCGCTTGCTGATGATCCTGGCCCAGCCAGTGCGCTGAAGCTCAGCTAGACGGCCGAAACCTTCAACGTAAGCATCAGCTGCATAAATACATTATCGTGGTTTCCTCGCCACGCATTTCCTCGTCGGTTCCGTCTGGGTTCGCATACGTTCCTATCCCAACGGTTGAAGGACGATATTTGCTCGTTTGATTCGGTAACAACCTTAATAGGATAAATCATTCCACCGAATTTGGTCCGAATGTTTGGGAATCATGATTAAACGAACAAGCGCCATCGATCGAGCATCGCGCGGCAGCAAATGGTTTGGCGATGGACACGCTCCGAAGGCCTAGAACAAAACGAAACGTAAACATTGTGCCTTTCTCCAGCGGAAGCCTGTTTCGGTCGCCGTGATGGGTTTACTGTTCGATGGCTAATATTTGTCTTTCGAACTTAATTAGTCTTGTGAGCCGATGAACCATGCGAGAGGGATTAGTATGGCAAACATAACACAAACTGATACATTCTCATTTCCTCTCAAAACATGATCATCATAATATAAAAAAATATTCTTTTTTGTTTGCAACAAACATTCACTGATAAATAAAAAACGATAAATCTCAATAAATCACAATCACTTTTCATAACACGTTACGGCCCACGATGCAAACAAAAAACCCATTTATTACACGGAATATTTTGATGAACCGAAGCGAAACAGATTTATGGCCATCAAACACGAAACCAATTACAGCGCGGACGATAGGATTGATTTTTGTTCTCCTCTCGCCGTTTCCGAGCAGGAAATCACAAAGCCCCATTTAACATGCCATCCATCGTATGTATTATTTTACAATTAACCACCGGCTTCGGCCACCAGACCAATTTACCTACGAAAACAAGCCTCTGACGTCCGGAAAAACCACACCAACACACTTCGGTAGCATGTCTACGATTGTTTTACAAGCGTAATGAACATTTCAAACCGCAACCCTATCAGGAGACGTAAGATCGAAAAATGATTGCAACATGCAATAATAGGAGATGTGGAAACATATATAAATTGAGAATAAATGTTAATTACTCTATCATAATCACGGTAACGATTTGAAATAGTGAATAATTGTTTGAACTACGATTAATTTCAATTGAAATCTGAGTACTTTTCAACCAACCTAGTAAAACGATTCCATTTTACACCTTTATGGGTTAATTTCACGTTCCATTATGCGAAGTAATCGCTTGCCTAATCTCTCACGATCTCATAAACACATCACGCTCCCCGGGGCTATAAAACTTAATGTACTCCCACTGAACACCCGAACCAATCCCGCGTTCATACAGATCGCTTTCTAATCTTCTTAATCGCGCGAAGATTTCAGTCTCCCGCCATAAAGCAATACCAGTGGAATCTTCTAAAAATAGTCGATAATCGCTTCCGGCGGGTCAATAGCCGTTATACGAAAGATCGAGAAGACCAACGACTTGACACCTTGACTTTGACCAGCAAAGAAAACGAAGAAACATCCTCCCGCAGACGATGAATTGCTGTAGAGTCCAGTGGCAAGCCGTTGGCCACACCGAAACATTGAACCGCAGCAGCAGCCTCAACACCATGACAACGATAGCTACTCAACCTGCTCCTCCTCCCAGTCGGACTACCAGCATCCGCAGCAACCACAGCCACATCAACATCACCGCCACAAGCATCACACACACTATCGTCTCCATCAGCATCAACACCATCAGCAGCCACCATCTCACGGCGTCGTCCAGCCGCCCATCTACCCGATTTCCGCGACGGTCGCCGCAACGGCCACCCTGACGCGGGCCGGCGGTGGAGGGTCGATATTGAAAAATGCCACCGGCAGCAGCGGCACCGGCCATCAGGATCCGGTCGGCAGCCGGAACAGCCTCAAACGAGGCCCGGGCGGATTAAGCACGCTGTCACTGTGCAGCTGCGATGCGGAAACGGAGGTAAGTGAGTCATTATTACATGGCATTTCCTTTCATCCGGACCCCTGTGTTCTATTTTTTCCTATTCCTGGGACGTGTACGAACCTTTTTTCATTTTTAGAAAATAGAGTCTAGTTTGGAGGAAGTGCTCCTAAAGCGAATCTTGAATATCTGCAAGTAAATGGTTCAAATCTGTTAGCCGATCGGATCTAACACAAAGTCTTAAGTGAAAACCGATTGCACTGAAGTGACGCGCGAATGAGAACTTAGCAAAACAAGCATTCCTCGCTGCGTCCGTCTGCGTGTTTCAACCCCGCCAAACAAAATGACCGATATTAATCGCACCAAACAGAGCTATCTGCACAAACACAATGGCAAGATCGATCCGCAATCAGTGCAATCCCCACCGGTGCCACACTCAACGGGTCCAAACGCGTCGGAACACGCTCGCACTGCCACCAACGGTGCCGGATCCGGTTCCGGGGGTTCGTTGAAACGCAACAATAGTCATCATCAGCGATTGAAAAAATCCAACACCAATACACTGGAGCGCGAGTACGGCGTCACTCATCACAATCACCATCAACACCAGCAGACCGGGCCGAGATCCGGCGCCGGTTCCGGTCTCGCGAAAAGCTGGTCAAAAACGTCCAGCAGCAGCACCTCCCAATCGACCACTCACGGCCCGGTGGACCAGACGCCACACGCGCTAGAAACGGGCACCAGCAACAGTGGTCGACCTCCGGGGACAAATGCAGTAGCCGCTGTCGTTTACGGTCCAATTAGCCACACAGTGTGATGTGGTTGTCGTCTCCCAACACCCTAAAGTTTGGCTGTGCCTTCTAGCACGACGCACGCTCTCCAACATTGCTTTACGTTCCGAATTCCAAATGCCAACACGAAAGACACTCCAAAGGCTGACGTATTTTGTGCCGGGTTTGCTCCCCATTACTCTGATCATTTTATCGGTTCGATCGTTCGGCCTCCAACGAATTCCGACCAATTCCAACCTCATCTCCAATTTCAGTCTCTTCCTTCCTGCTTCTTTCCACTATTCTGTTATTATTAACCATCCAACGGCCATATAGAACATTCGCTGTTTCTCCTCACCCGCTCGCTTATGGAAAGTAAGCAAAAGTGGAATGGAAATGGAATTGAAGAACGTAGCTTCTCAGGTTACTAGGCGCCGATGGTCTTGCCGTTTCGCCAAGATTCGCTTGACGAAAACGATAAGGAATGGAATAAGCTGGATTTAAGCATCACCTTCTTATCGTCGCCTGTGCGATTCAAATTGAGAATCCATCCTGCGTAGCGCGCGTCGAGGGAGTTTGCGTGTCGTTATTGCTTTCCCGAGGATAACGATTAAAACTGATTTCGTTGCAGTTGTGTTCGTCTTGGTGTGAAATGAAATTGGAGGCCTCGAACCTGGCTCGGGTAAACTTTGACCTTGCGTGGGATAATACCAGGTCAAGAAGCTGCTGTGAAAAGCTGCTGTGGACGATGGGAGAGTCTAGATTGCCCCCGAGACCAAACTTTCCCGTCTGAGACGAGCATTTTCTTGGGGCATTACCGTTGATTGGTTGCAGCTAGTATGGAGTGTAGCTTAAAGCGATGTCCATTGCTTTAAGTAGGTTTTCAGGTGGTAGTATCTATATAGATTGTTAAATATTACCTTACTGGCATTGCTTGACGAAGGATTTGGAGGATAATATCTTCAAACTTTAAACGAAAACTAGGCTTATTGGGAAAGTACTTAACCTGGATGGATGGATCTCACTCCAACATATCCCAACTTCAATAGCTCCACTCAAAATCCTCCTCAAAGATCAATGGACCATTGAGAACACAAAATTGATCTCACTGAATGCCTGTATTGCTTTCAACACTGTGAGGTTACCCAAACCAGCATCAACTTCTCTAACGAACGCATCCGTTATCGTATCATGTTGCTCCATCGGTATGCTTCTAGCAACTTACTGCTTCCTCCATCGTATCTCTTCCAAATCGGTCCAAATCTAGCTCACAATTACACAAATTGCCCCATAACCAAACGTAATAGTGCTATTCACATATCAAACACACATCTACAAGCCGTTTATTCTTTCGATGGGCTGATCAGCCTAGCTGGACACACTTCCAACACTTCAACAGATCCGGATGTGCGAACGTGTGAAAATGTCACCAATATCGTCTCCTAATCTATCATTCCATTGCTGATGCTGTCGTTTACGGTCCAATTAGCCACACAGTGTGATGTGGTTGTCGTCTCCCAACACCCTAAAGTTTGGCTGTGCAAACATTGAACCTGACCTGATGACTTCTCCAGCTTGGGTCAGCCTCTGGGTGGTGTGGGAGTTTGTAATTAATTTTCTTAATCACATTATCATCATACTTTGCGCGAAGCGAGAGGCACACCGAGGGCACAATATTACGTCGATATTGCTCGCCGACCGGAAGCAGGGAATCCTCGCAAGATGGAATGCTTTTTTGCTATGAAAAAGTAAGCAAAAGTGGAATGGAAATGGAATTGAAGAACGTAGCTTCTCAGGTTACTAGGCGCCGATGGTCTTGCCGTTTCGCCAAGATTCGCTTGACGAAAACGATAAGGAATGGAATAAGCTGGATTTAAGCATCACCTTCTTATCGTCGCCTGTGCGATTCAAATTGAGAATCCATCCTGCGTAGCGCGCGTCGAGGGAGTTTGCGTGTCGTTATTGCTTTCCCGAGGACGTCAGACTGTTGTTGGCTGCGGTTGATGAGAAATCGGTGTTGGGAGCGGAGAACCTAATGACCGATATGGTTTGTTAATAATTGTAGTCACTTTTTTAATACAAATACATAAACTATGGCCTTGTCTTCTGTGTTTCTCGTGGAATAAAGAGGAGCTGTACTGTCACTGAGTTTAATATAACAAAAAACATTCTTGAAGAGTAAAAGTCTGTTGTAGCTTCATCTGAAAGTCAAGACATTAAAGCAAAGTCCCATTAAGACGCACCAAGTAATCGCTTGCCTAATCTCTCACGATCTCATAAACACATCACGCTCCCCGGGGCTATAAATGGTCAAAAACGTCCAGCAGCAGCACCTCCCAATCGACCACTCACGGCCCGGTGGACCAGACGCCACACGCGCTAGAAACGGGCACCAGCAACAGTGGTCGACCTCCGGGGACAAATGCAGGAGCCACCCAAGCCAAAACGGAAGCTACACTCGGGGAAGATTTTAAACGCTTCCACACGCTCCGCAACAGCTACGGTGGCAAATCCAATTTAAATGTAAATAACACCGATCACACGATAAAATCGCAGGTCCTACTTCACCAGCAGAAGCTGCGCGAGTACTCTCGACAACTTCCAACGCAGCAGCAGCAGTGAGCTTTTAATTCTGCGAAGATTGGCCATAGAAAGGAGAATTAATGTGGTTGCTACTTCAGATGAGTTTTTAATATTCTACTTCAAGGAATTTTGATTAAGCTAGCAAGAGCTAAAATGTCTTGACTTCCATATTTAGTACTAAAACTATATTGCATGTTTCCTCCAACAGCTAATATGAAACTAGCGAAAGTGTTTAGTGTTTAGAAAATAGAGTCTAGTTTGAAAGAAGTGCTCCTAAAGCGAATCTTGAATAACTGCAAGTAAATGGTTCAAATCTGTTAGCGAATCGGATCTAACACAAAGTCTTAAGTGAAAACCGATTGCACTGAAGTGACGCGCGAATGAGAACTTAGCAAAACAAGCATTCCTCGCTGCGTCCGTGTGCGTGTTTCAACCCCGCCAAACAAAATGACCGATATTAATCGCACCAAACAGAGCTATCTGCACAAACACAATGGCAAGATCGATCCGCAATCAGTGCAATCCCCACCGGTGCCACACTCAACGGGTCCAAACGCGTCGGAACACGCTCGCACTGCCACCAACGGTGCCGGATCCGGTTCCGGGGGTTCGTTGAAACGCAACAATAGTCATCATCAGCGATTGAAAAAATCCAACACCAATACACTGGAGCGCGAGTACGGCGTCACTCATCACAATCACCATCAACACCAGCAGACCGGGCCGAGATCCGGCGCCGGTTCCGGTCTCGCGAAAAGCTGGTCAAAAACGTCCAGCAGCAGCACCTCCCAATCGACCACTCACGGCCCGGTGGACCAGACGCCACACGCGCTAGAAACGGGCACCAGCAACAGTGGTCGACCTCCGGGGACAAATGCAGGAGCCACCCAAGCCAAAACGGAAGCTACACTCGGTGAAGATTTTAAACGCTTCCACACGCTCCGCAACAGCTACGGTGGCAAATCCAATTTAAATGTAAATAACACCGATCACACGATAAAATCGCAGGTCCTACTTCACCAGCAGAAGCTGCGCGAGTACTCTCGACAACTTCCAACGCAGCAGCAGCAGCCTCAACACCATGACAACGATAGCTACTCAACCTGCTCCTCCTCCCAGTCGGACTACCAGCATCCGCAGCAACCACAGCCACATCAACATCACCGCCACAAGCATCACACACACTATCGTCTCCATCAGCATCAACACCATCAGCAGCCACCATCTCACGGCGTCGTCCAGCCGCCCATCTACCCGATTTCCGCGACGGTCGCCGCAACGGCCACCCTGACGCGGGCCGGCGGTGGAGGGTCGATATTGAAAAATGCCACCGATAAATGGAATTGAAGAACGTAGCTTCTCAGGTTACTAGGCGCCGCTGGTCTTGCCGTTTCGCCAATATTCGCTTGACGAAAACGATAAGGAAAGGAATAAGCTGGATTTAAGAATCACCTTCTTATCGTCGCCTGTGCGATTCAAATTGAGAATCCATCCTGCGTAGCGCGCGTCGAGGGAGTTTGCGTGTCGTTATTGCTTTCCCGAGGATAACGATTAAAACTGATTTCGTTGCAGTTGTGTTCGTGTTGGTGTGAAATGAAATTGGAGGCCTCGAACCTGGCTCGGGTAAACTTTGACCTTGCGTGGGATAATACCAGGTCAAGAAGCTGCTGTGAAAAGCTGCTGTGGACGATGGGAGAGTCTAGATTGCCCCCGAGACCAAACTTTCCCGTCTGAGACGAGGATTTTCTTGGGGCATTACCGTTGATTGGTTGCAGCTATTATGGAGTGTAGCTTAAAGCGATGCCCATAGCTTTAAGTAGGTTTTCAGGTGGTAGTATCTATATAGATTGTTAAATATTACCTTACTGGCATTGCAAGATGAAGGATTTGGAGGATGACATCTACAAACTTTAAACGAAAACTAGGCTTATTGGGAAAGTACTTAACCAAATAAATGGATCTCACTCCAACATATCCCAACTTCAATAGCTTCAATCAAAATCCTCTTCAAAGATCAATGGACCATTGAGAACACAAAATTGATCTCACTGAATGCCTGTATTGCTTTCAACACTGTGAGGTTACCCAAACCAGCATCAACTTCTCTAACGAACGCATCCGTTATCGTATCATGTTGCTCCATCGGTACGCTTCTAGCAACTTACTGCTTCCTCCATCGTATCTCTTCCAAATCGGTCCAAATCTAGCTCACAATTACACAAATTGCCCCATAACCAAACGTAATAGTGCTATTCACATATCAAACACACATCTACAAGCCGTTTATTCTTTCGATGGGCTCCAGTTCAGGACAGTCTGGTCAGTCTAGCTGGACACACTCCCAACACTTCAACAGATCCGGATGTGCGAACGTGTGAAAATGTCACCAATATCGTCTCCTAATCTATCATTCCATTACTGATGCTGTCGTTTACGGTCCAATTAGCCACACAGTGTGATGTGGTTGTCGTCTCCCAACACCCTAAAGTTTGGCTGTGCCTTCTTGCTCGACGCACGCTCCCCAACATTGCTTTACGTTCCGAAATCCAAATGCCAACACGAAAGACACTCCAAAGGCTGACGTATTTTGTGCCGGGTTTGTTCCCCATTACTCTGATCATTTTATCGGTTCGATCGTTCGGCCTCCAACGAATTCCGACCAATTCCAACCTCATCTCCAATTTCAGTCTCTTCCTTCCTGCTTCTTTCCACTATTCTGTTATTATTAACCATCCAACGGCCATATAGAACATTCGCTGTTTCTCCTCACCCGGTCGCTTATGGACGCTTTTTACCGAATCAAATATTTACAGATAATACCGAATCCATTAAGGCCATTATATCAGTACAGCCTGGACAGGAAGAATCCTCGCCAGCACACCTACACGTGCGAACAGAACGCACAGATTCTGCTGCGCCTGGAAAAGGACCGCCAGAAAAAGTTCGGCTCCATGGGCAAGTTGGTAAGTGTTTCGTTACGTTTCGACTGTGATTTCATTTTCATGCTAGGTGGTTGGGGATCGCTCGCTGAGGTCGCGTTATCTTCGTTGCTTTAATGTTGTTGACGCCTCGTTCTCCTTAAACGGTTCGTGTGGGTCTTTGAGGAGCGCGTAACGACTTCAGAACCACAACACAGTGGGCTATTTTCGATGGCTTTGAAGCAGTTTGTAATATTGCTTACATTTCGTAGAGGCACCTGTCTCGAACAACTCGCCTATAGAAAGTGAGGTTAGGAGACATCGTTCGACACACGCCTGGATGCAAGCTTTGGACGGTGGTCCTTCGGGCGTTTTGGTATACTGTAACAACAAATTCTCCTTTCTATTACAAGGCAACATACTTAGTTCCACCACCACACGTTTCCAGGAAAGCCAAAACCAACAGGACCACCACTCAAGTGGCTAGGGACATGGCTTTGAATCTAACAGCCCCGTGGCTAAACGGCCCACTCAGAACCGTTTTGAAGGGGAGACCGGTAGCACAAACGAATGGCATCAAATTTCAACAATGACAGAAACAATTAGCTTTCACCCAACCAGCATCCAGCAGCAACGAACGACTTCTGAAGCGCATGACGATGATGACGACGGCGACAAAAGGCTTGAGAAAACTAATTTGCTAATGAAAACTCAACCAGCATCCGAAGCGCTCGTCTGTTTAGCCCGAAACGGTTGGAGGCCTTATTTGCCAGCGTTTTCCGGGTCTTTCCTCATGACTGCCATTAGTCGTTATGACGTTTCGAGGGCTAAAATAAACGTCCCAACGCGTGAGTCGCGTGTGATGCGTATCACTTTCGACGTAGTGCCTTCTACGACTTCCTGCACGATAAACTCTAACCATACAGGAACTGTTTGAGCTGTTGCTTAACTATGCCTCAACTCATCAACACCCCGACCACACGAGCAGTGCTGTTTCTCTGTGTCCTTACACCGTGTGGAAAATAGTGGAAAACTGATACTAACGCATCGATTCCCCGCTTGCGTTCTTCACTCTACACAGCACCTCACCACATCGACCGGCGATTTGAGTCTCGCGACTGTGGCAGCTTCGACGATGCAACGACACTCCAGCATAACCGGTGCATCCGTACCGACGTCGTCCGTTTCAACTCCCACACCCACGCCACCACCTTTAGCCGGAACCGGAAAAGTCAACGGAAACGCGTGTAAGGCAGCCGCCAACGTGCTCTCGTTCGACTGCCAGCTTGGATCGTACTCCAGGGGTGATAATTATGCCGAGGTGAGTTTGCACGTGGAATCGACGTACCTTGCACCTCTTGCATTTGATGTTGTGTTCTGAAGGCATGTAGAAATAGTGTCACAACTCATCAAACATTTAAGAATGATATTCCCTCATCATCTAGTGGCATTCATCCCTCATCACAATTATCCCGGAAATGAGAAACCGACGGAATGGGAGAACAACAACTTGAAGCAAACTGCTCCACATCTAAATTCAGCTCGAGACGGTTCGAGAAGCTTTTGTGAGATGACGATGCGATGAAAATATTTTCCCCAAAATATTTTCCCCATCAATATTTTGGGAGATTTCAATTTTTTCCCTGCTTCCTGCCAAGGTGACAGCTGTCAAACCCAATTCACAGAAAACAAGCAGAAAATAAACACTTGCCCTCTGCTTACTTGGATCGCCATAGAACTAGTTCTGATCATTTAAATCTCTCCACCCACCAGGATGTAAAGAGAAATGGCAGGAAACCAAAAAAGATACACAAAACTGTATCGCTTCGACTAGCGAAATGGACGAAACCGAAGCACTTTCCCTTTTTCCACGTGGGTCCGTGGTCTCGGAGTGTCGTCGATGGCTACTTCCGGTCATAAATTATTGGAAGCCTAAACCCAAGCCGACCGTGCTCCTTCGATTGCAAAACCCGGGCGGATTCTCCATCCAGCCTTCCCGGAGTATAGGCGAAATTTATTGACCGTACCATTTTGCGGCCATGGTTTTCGGAGTATTATTTATGGAATGTCCTTTGCCCGTCTCACGCCAGGAAACTGCGGGTTCGCGGGAGCATTGCGGGAAATTGCAAATTCTTGTTTCGCCCAGATCCGGGTTGTTGCTGGATTCTAAGACTAGCAAGGGTCTGGAGTAAGAAGACTGAGGAGAGAGTAGAGAGTGTGAGAGAGAGAGAGACGATGAGCTTTAGAAGTTTTCGGGATGAAGTTGGAGAATTCCGTTTGCAAATTGGCACTCCATTTTCACGCCCCAGCTGGTCGACCAGTTGGTTGCGAGGCTGGGATGAATGCATTCCGATAGCATCGATGAAATTGTTTCCCACCAACCTTGTCGGTTTAGCTCAGGTCGATCCGGACGAGAATTCCGTGGGTTTCCCGGGATATTTTGGGACAGTCTAGATTTATTGATCGAATGAAGGTATTCCTATTAGGGGCAGGTCTTATCCGGGGTTTCTTTGTCACGTTCGATGATGATGAGTTATGAGTTGGCTATACAAACAATTTGTTGGTTCAGAAGTAATCTGTCTTGGAGAAAAAGCTTTTTCCATTACAAAGCTTTTTAGGAACAAACACATATAAAAAATGTAATTAATACATTGATTTGACACTTTCAAGAATTATCACTCGAGCAATACTGAAAGTGGCTGCAAACAACACTGCAATTATATGTTTTGAAGAGATATTTGTCATCGCTAGACAAGTCCTGTGGAGCTTTGCATATGATAACCGGCAATTTGGTCAAACATCCAGCATACGAGACGTTTGCTTTTGCGGTGAGATGAGAGAAGATGAGCAGAATAGTAAGCAAACCAACATGCTACTCTTAGAACCAAAAAATAGTCTGCACTACGGGTTTCATGTCAGCTTTTGCACTCCGTTTATATCCTTTTGAATAATATCTCACAGGAATATGAGCCGGAAGCTTCTTTTGTCGCCGTTAATGGAATTTTTAATGTATATCCTCATATTGTTTTTTTTTCGTCGAACAGGTAAATGCATCCTGAAAACATACTTATGCTGTTTCCAGCTTCGATATTGCATCTGAATAAAAGTTGGAATGTGAATCTTGTTGGAAAGCTTCTTATGGCATAAAATATAATACATCTACCTAGTAATAAATTCAACATGAGCGATGAGTAGGAAATTATACACCACTTTCTGACTTATTTCCTGAAACACCTGCACAATTTTTGTTGATCCTGCGTAATAACTATTTCCCGGAAGAGTATGTAAATTATACCGCTCCCGAGAGTATCTATAGATCCAGCCTGGGCCGGAAGTTTTCCAGCTCCTGACCATGAACAATGGCATTACTCGGCTGTACGTCCCACTTCCTGCAGCTAGGTCCGGCTGATTATTTCACATGATCAACACCCAATTCTGAATAATGTGCGTCCTTCCGGCATGTAGAGAGTAATGTTGTATTGCTTACATCGCCATCGCGCCGATAGAATTCCTCTCAACACACATTTGCGCACACCAGGATCCCGAACGGAACACTTCTCTACTCATCATCTCACCCTGGCCGGAGCGTACTATTTGTTTCATGAGATTTTTATTCAACCCCATAAAATGCACTCACACCAGCGCATGAAATACGGACCGTGAACATAAACCAGAATACCTCTGGGGAACAAACACAACGCAAACAACATTTGTTACGGCTTTGCAATCGCAATTTGTGATCCGTGCACACTTCCGTCCAGACACCGCTGGGCCGAAAATGGAGCACGAAGAGAATGAAAACAGAGCTGGAGAACATGCAGAAGACGGAATTGTACACTTCTTCAATTTTATCGATACGGCCGGCATCATTTCGAGCAGCTGTAGTAAAACGGTTTTAGGACTGACCGGATGTGGCTCGCACGTGACCTTGGGCTTTTGGAGGGTAGACATTGGGTAGCCGACATAAAACGGAGGCCAACAAACACGTACACTGATTTTAGAGCAGGAACTAATAAAGAGAATAATTTAATTTGTTGATTCTGTAACAGCCTTTATGAGAAACTTTAGCAATAAAGTGAAGTGAAAGTGAAAATGGATGATTGCTTGATAAAATATTTGGATTAAGTGTCCAATTAACGTTGTTCGTCAAAATCCAACATAAACTAAAACAGTAAATTTCACACGTAGTGGAGACATTTGCCTGAAAAATATTCTTTCTTCCAACATTTTAGAAAAGTTTACTCACCAGTTCATTAGAATAATTGATCGCTTCTGTATTACGATCCTGATGGATGCCATGTAAATGAACATCACAAAATTTTTGCTGCTTTCATCGTCTTAAAAGCACGCTAACAACGACGAAAGTGAAACGGAAAAGAAGCAAGAGAAAATTAACTCAAACGATAGGCTATTGTGGAGCAACATGCTACACTTAAGTTTTTTTCCTAATCCTAGCCACAATTGATGATCTTTCGTTGCTTTCCTTTCTGTACGCTTTATCTTCTCGTTTAAGATTTACCCAATTTCTTTTCGCTTAGCTTATTAGTGGCACAAGAAGTTTTTGGCTTTTTATTGCCACGCTATCCCTTCAACTTGAGTTTTCCATTTTTTTTCTTCATCAGTAATCAGACACAAATTTAATCCTAAAACAAGACCTACACGAACAAGCTTGTCTGCTGCTTAATGAAAGAGAATCAAAAGACTGAAAGGTTGTTGGCTGATGGACAAAAAATGCAGAGGAAGAATCACGAAAATCAAGAAAATTACACCACAGGAAAACCCCACCGCGGAGGACATGAAAAATGATGAACGAGTCAAATTCTTGCTTGACGAAATGCGGTAACAAGAAAAAAAGGAAACTAGTAAAGCAAAAGACAAAACATTACTGCACACAAATAAACCAAAAACCTCCGGAACACAAATGCAAAGGACAGAAATGCCATCCTCCTCGGACGGATGTCCCGTACCAGCGACGACGGGTCGGCCTACGCCTGTTGGCCTCGTCCGGCCATTTCATTTCCACCGCTCGCGACACCATTCGTTCTCTTCATTTCCATTACGGCCCAACGTCATAAATATCAGCTCCATCTGGCGTAGTCAGACCATTTTTCCTGCTGCCACGGCACACGCGCGCAAGTAAGGCACAAGGGATCACGGTTGTGTTGTGCTTTTCCGGTCTGTTTTGCGGTTTTCCGCGACCATATTACTTTGCATCGTCGGTGTCGGACCCGCCCGATGAGCTGCAGATGCGTGCAATGTGCAGAGGCAGACGCTCCCATAGTTTGTCATCCTCGTTCCGGGAGCTCGACAGATGCACGATGGGGCCCGCTGGAAACGCCTGACGGTGGCAGGCGAAGGATCAGCAAGAAAAATGAACCGAAAGCCATTTATTATGTGATTATGGGAATAGTTCTATAAGCTGCTTTTGGAGTTCCGGGAAACGGCAGTAAATATCAGTTCATTAGGATGCATCCTAAATGCAGTTCTGTGGTTAATTATGAGGATGACTAGAAATTAGGAGATGATTCGGAGTTGACTATTCATTAGGTTGGGGACAAAAACATCATATTTCCATCTACTTCCTGTGGTTTTTCGAATGTCATTAGGATATTATACCAAGAACTAGCAAGTAGAGGCTCTATTCAATACAAACTGGAACGATGTTTATATACCCTAAATCTCAACATTCCAATAACACGCCATTCTCCATCATTCTTCCAACATTTTAGAAAAGTTTACTCACCAGTTCATTAGAATAATTGATCGCTTCTGTATTACGATCCTGATGGATGCTAGATAGATAAACATCACAAAATTGGTGCTGCTTTCATCGTCTTAAAAGCACGCTAACAACGACGAATGTGAAACTGAAAAGAAGCAAGAGAAAATTAACTCAAACGATAGGCTATTGTGGAGCAACATGCTACACTTAAGTTTTTATCCTAATCCTAGCCACAATTGATGATCTTTCGTTGCTTTCCTTTCTGTACGCTTTATCTTCTCGTTTAAGATTTACCTAATTTCTTTTCTCTTAGCTTATTAGTGGCACAAGAAGTTTTCGGCTTTTTATTGCCACGCTATCCCTTCAACTTGAGTTTTCCATTTTTTTTTTCTTCATCAGTAATCAGACACAAATTTAATCCTAAAACAAGACCAACACGAACAAGCTTGTCTGCTGCTTAATGAAAGAGAATCAAAAGACTGAAAGGTTGTTAGCTGATGGACAAAAAATGCAAAGGAAGAATCACGAAAATCAAGAAAATTACACCACAGGAAAACCCCACCGCGGAGGACATGAAAAATGATGAACTCAAGTCAAATTCTTGCTTGACGAAATGCGGTAACAAGAAACAAAGGAAACAAGTAAAGCAAAAGACAAAACATTACTGCACACAAATAAAACAAAAACCTCCGGAACACAAATGCAAAGGACAGAAATGCCATCCTCCTCGGACGGATGTCCCGTACCAGCGACGACGGGTCGGCCTACGCCTGTTGGCCTCGTCCGGCCATTTCATTTCCACCGCTCGCGACACCATTCGTTCTCTTCATTTCCATTACGGCCCAACGTCATAAATATCAGCTCCATCTGGCGTAGTCAGACCATTTTTCCTGCTGCCACGGCACACGCGCGCAAGTAAGGCACAAGGGATCACGGTTGTGTTGTGCTTTTCCGGTCTGTTTTGCGGTTTTCCGCGAAACATAAACCAGAATACCTCTGGGGAACAAACACAACGCAAACAACATTTGTTACGGCTTTGCAATCGCAATTTGTGATCCGTGCACACTTCCGTCCAGACACCGCCGGGCCGAAAATGGAGCACGAAGAGAATGAAAACAGAGCTGAAGAACATGCAGAAAACGGAATTGTACACTTCTTCAATTTTATCGATACGGCCGGCATCATTTCGAGCAGCTGTAGTAAAACGGTTTTAGGACTGACCGGATGTGGCTCGCACGTGACCTTGGGCTTTTGGAGGGTAGACATTGGGTAGCCGACATAAAACGGAGGCCAACAAACACGTACACTGATTTTAGAGCAGGAACTAATAAAGAGAAGAATTTAATTTGTTGATTCTGTAACAACTTCTATGAGAACCTTTTGCAATAAAGTGAAATGAAAGTGAATATGGATGATTGCTTGATCAAGTATTTGGATTAAGTGTCCAATGTATGTACTTCATTGAAATATACCTTTGTCTGAACAATATTCGTTCGTCCAACATTTTAGAAAAGTGTACTCAACAGCTCATTAGAATAATTGATCGCTTCTGTATTACGATCCTGATGGATGCCTCTTAGAACCAAAAAATTATCTGCACTACGGGTGTCATGTCAACTTTTGCACTCCGTTTATATCCTTTTGAATAATATCTCACAGGAATAAGAGCCGGAAGGTTCTTTTGTCACCGTTAATGGAATTTTTAATGTACATCCTCATATTGTCGTCGAACAGGTACATGCATCCTGAAAACATACTTATGCTGTTTCCAGCTTCGATATTCCATCTGAATAAAAGTTGAATTGTGAATCTTGTTGGAAATCTTCTTAAGGCATAAAATATAATACATCTACCTAGTAATAAATTCAACATGAGCGATGAGTAGGAAATTATACACCACTTTCTGACTTATTTCCTGAAACACCTGCACAATTTTTGTTGATCCTGCGTAATAACTATTTCCCGGAAGAGTATGTAAATTATACCGCTCCCGAGAGTATCCATAGATCCAGCCTGGGCAGGAAGTTTTCCAGCTCCTGACCATGAACAATGGCATTACTCGGCTGTACATCCCACTTCCTGCAGCTAGGTCCGGCTGATTATTTCACATGATCAACACTCAATTCTGAATAATGTGCGTCCTTCCGGCATGTAGAGAGTAATGTTGTATTGCTTACATCGCCATCGCGCCGATAGAATTCCTCTCAACACACGACGAGTTTTCCGTGGGTTTCCTGGGATATTTTGGGACAGTCTAGATTTATTGATCGAATGAAGGTATTCCTATTAGGGGCAGGTCTTATCCGGGGTTCCTTTGTCACGTTCGATGATGATGAGTTATGAGTTGGCTATACAAACAATTTGTGGGATCGGGAGTAATCTGTCTTGGAGAAAAAGCTTTTTTCATTACAAAGCTTTTTAGGAACAAATTCTTCTTAAAACATCTAATTGATTCATATATGTATGTTTGTCCTGCATTTCATATATGATTGATTATTGTTGTGATAATTTTTAGAAAACATCCCAAAATATCATCCGAGAAATAATACATTCATATGGCTACAAACAACACTGCAATTATATGTTTTAAACAGATATTTGTCATCGCTAGACAAGTCCTGTGGAGCTTTGCATATGATAACCGGCAATTTGGTCAAACATCCACCATACGAGTGTAGTAAAACGGTTTTAGGACTGACCGGATGTGGCTCGCACGTGACCTTGGGCTTTTGGAGGGTAGACATTGGGTAGCCGGACGGAGGCCAACAAACACGTACACTGATTTTAGAGCAGGAACTAATAAAGAGAAGAATTTAATTTGTTGATTCTGTAACAACTTCTATGAGAACTTTTAGCAATAAAGTGAAGTGAAAGTGAATATGGATGATTGCTTGATCAAGTATTTGGATTAAGTGTCCAATGTATGTACTTCATTGAAATATACCTTTGTCTGAACAATATTCGTTCGTCCAACATTTTAGAAAAGTGTACTCAACAGCTCATTAGAATAATTGATCGCTTCTGTATTACGATCCTGATGGATGC
>KZ070099.1:13158-24586 GCA_002091845.1 Anopheles cracens
GATGAGTAATTCTTCCGGGACGAAAGAAATGTCAGGACGGCCGATTGTAAGAAAGTTGAAAATCCTTAACGGAAGGATCACCCTGTGCTCACGAAAGAGCCTATATAAACGGATGTCCCGAAATAGCTAGTGGTCAGAAGTAGAAAAATTTGCCAACCGTCGTACAGTATACAGTTATAATAAAGCACTGAAGTCACATTCGTAGAAGTGTTCCCCCTCTCTCTTATTCTTACATGTATGTGATATAGTTTTATACTGAATGCTTTTTGTGATGTATTCATTGTTCCTTACATTCCACCGTAAGCAGGGCGTGTGCGGAATGGATGATGAAATGATGGAGGCGTCTAATGTGTGTTTGGCATCAGTGGGGGAACGCGCATCTAGTGGCAGCTGTTATTCAATTAACAGCACGAATCACCCGCTGACCGATTAGTGTTCCAATTCTGGATGAATGATGAACGGCAGATGGAGGAAAAACCGGTGCATTCTTCACCGGATAGCCATGGAAGCGGAAGCGGTATCGGCTACGTCATGCAGGAAGAACAAAATGGTAATGTGCACAGTCCAGATACGACCTGATCGGTACAGAGCGAACAAAAAAACAGTGCAGTTCAATCCCATTCTCCTACATCTTATAAAGTAAAACAGAGAAAGCTCCAAAATATTTTCGCAATACATCGTATTCACCTATTCATTACTCTATTTTCAGATAAACGCGCCAATTTTGAAAAAAGGCAAGATTTGCTGTATCGCTGCATCGCTGACCCCGATCCTACCGCGACGCATCGTGAGCAGTATGGTGAATTTTATACACATTGTTGTGAAAATAGCAGCGCACAGCAGAGCATCGCCAAATATTTCGTCGGCTGCAATTTGCAGGACGCAGGAAGACTAACATGATGATGAGCATTTTCCAAAACAATCGGCAAGATCGATGGAAGAACTCGGCGCGAAAGAAGAAGAAGAAGTGCTGCTCAACCCTTGGGATTTACGTCGGAATTTTTTTTCGGATTTGTACTCATTTTAAAGGTAATCATAGTATTCATTCGTATTCTTATCATATTTCTTCGATAATGCTCGTATAATATGGCATGATCATATTATTTCCATATTCACCTATATATTTTCCATTCAAAACGTCAAGGATCGGAAACGAAGCGCAGCTATTGCTGAACCTGGTCCTGCGGCTACCATGTTTTATTGGCGCTGTCAAATGCTGGCGCATTGTGACAGCTGCTGTATTTTGCTACTTGGGTCGGTTCATTGTGTCTCCGCTACAAAATTTGACGAAGCTGTGCGTTCGTTAAATTCGGGCAGTTTTGCTTAATAAGTGCGTTATGAAGCCGGCTTGTTAAGCAAGGGTTTTCGAGCAGCTCTACTGTCAACAGGGTACTGTTTGCCTGATGCTGTCATCGTTATCGAACGTAAACAAAATGTAAAGAAGAAGAAAAAACGTGTCTACAAAATCAAATCACGAATTTCTAGTGCTTATAGTCAAGATGGGATTTCTAACCATTCTTAAAAAAATGAAACAAAAAGAAAAGGAGATGCGAATACTGTTGCTGTACGTAGCAGTTCAGAAATTATGTTTCTACCATACTCAACATGTGTTTTTCGTTGTTCCAGTGGCCTTGACAACGCTGGAAAAACCACCATCCTGAAGCGGTTCAACGGCGAGCCTATCGATCAGATATCACCAACACTCGGATTTAACATTAAAACATTACACTACAATGACTTTGTATTAAACATGTGGGACGTCGGTGGTCAAAAATCTCTCCGGTCATACTGGCGTAACTACTTCGAGTGTACGGATGGGTTAATCTGGGTCGTCGACAGCACAGATCGGATGCGTATGGAATCGTGTCGTGCGGAGCTTACGGTCTTGTTGCAGGAAGAGCGACTTGCCGGCGCTACACTGCTAGTGCTGGCCAACAAACAAGATCTACCCGGCGCACTGACGGCAAACGACATCAAGCAATTATTGCATCTCGATAACATTGAGACGCATCACTGGTCTATCCAAAATGTTAGTGCGGTAACAGGAGGCAAACTTGTTGAAGCGATCGATTGGCTCGTGGAGGATATTTCGAAACGAATTTTTACGTTAGATTAATTCAATGGCACATACTAGAGAGTGTTTAAGATAGTGATATTTATTGTACTAACTCATCCTTTAATCATGCGAAGCAATATTCCAAATACGATTCTTCGTGTTGGTGTTCATTTTATCGCTGGCACTTAGTGGCGTTAAATGGGCTGCGTCGACTATATTTCTGGAAAGATGGTAGTGTGAATATTACTACTACAGACATTATATCGCAAATCATCATGCAGAAAGCTTACTTGAAATCAGTATAATTTCTTGACGTCAATACCGCACGCAGTTTTGCCTCGTTTTTCACGGCGTAGAGCACATCGTCCCGGACTTGTTCCAGGCAGCGTGTTTCCAATGCGGTAATATCCTCACGAGTTATTAGTTCAGCACCACTACCGAAGTTAGTTATCGACATGATGGATATATTCTGCTGGTTTTGCAAAGACAACTAAATAAACATTTCAAGTTGTCCATAGCAACCAACTTAACTAGGCTGTTGTATGACGTCTATTGCTAGGATACAGAAAGAAAGTAACAGTAACAACTCAAAGTAATCAAAAAATTCAAAACAAACCAAACACAAATCAAACAAAACAAATCAAAACAAAGTAATCAAGTAATCTAAAAAAATTATTCTAGATAATGTTTAAAAATTGCATTTCTCAGATCCAATAACATTGCAATCCATGACCAAGGTATGTAATACAAACGTAAAAGGGGTAAGTGTACCTGTTTCCGACCCGACAAGCAATACACTAAAATGTATAAGAGAATGACTAAAATCATGTTTCTTATGTATATCAGTAGTTCAAGCGTACATCGAGAACAAGTAACTAGCACTAAACAAATGTAAGGTACATTTTTTTAAAGATTCTAATGTTTCAGATTTCTACAATTTTTGCATTTTAGAAATATGGTCATCGGCATAGTGATATACAATTTTAGAGAATGTACATAGCGCATCATACATTTAAAATGCTTTTTAATCGTCAACAATCGCCCACTTGATGGTCGAAATGGCAACACTAGGTTAAATAATTTACATTTTAAGAGTAACTAAAAGTAGGAATATGTTTCTAATAATTTTCCGCTAATATTAACACTATTTACGAACATTCTAACCTCTTTTTAACGTAGCGGATAAACTGGTGCACAGTTTGCAGAAAATTAGAACACACTGGCCAAAAACTTTAATAAAAACAATGCTTGCATAGATTTTACTTACAAAAATCATTTATAGCGCAAAAGTGTATAAAAATAAAAACTACGATAGTTTTCCTACTGAAAGCCACCAGCTACATAATGTATGATGTATCTCATTAAAAGTATCGGATGTGTTTGTAAAACTGCTATACTGTAAGGCCGAAACTGCGATACTTACCCTAGTTCTTTATGCATTACAAAGACTACTAGGATTAATGTTAAAAATCAGGTTGAATTATGTTGCAAAACTTATGTTCTGATTAAAGCTTATTGGAACAAAATAACATATTCTCAAGAATAATATTCCTTTTATGTGTATGTGTATTGTAGTATTTTATGTGTATTGTAGTTTGTTTCTGGTTTCATATATAAATTGATCGCAAAATGTTGTGTTCATTAATAGTGTCATATATTTATATTTTCATTACTATTACACACATGAAATTTACGGTACTATATTAAAGATAAATGAGTCGCTTATCGATATTTAAATTTCTATTTACATATCTCTCCTTGTTTTTCCATCACGCCGTGTGTCACCTCAATCATTAGCGATCATTTTTGCACCACGGCTTGGAACACATCATAATTCTCAGTATATATGTTTGCTAACCAAGTATTAAATTGTACTGATTAAATTTCGTAACTATAAACGCAGCGCCAAAAAATGCTGGAAATATGTTATTATTTGAAACTTCCAGTTAGTTACTGCCATTGCTGATGAAGCTGGGGAACTGAGCTGGACGTGCAACGTTCTATGGACACACTTTTTACGCACATTGTAATAAATGAATGACTGCTGTCATGAATAGCTTTGTTAGCTTAATACCCATCATAGTTGACACTACTGTGTAGCAGACGAAGCATCAACATTGCTCGCGACAGCACAAACCTCCTGCTGAGGAACCAGTAAGTTTAGTTCCATCGTGTGGGCCAAATTATTAATTGTTTGATTCTGTTGTTCTTCTTCGCCAGAATTGGAATTAGCGGCCAATTGATCATCAAACAAACCTAATTCGGTGGTTGTAGTAGCAACGCCTAAGTTGCTTTCAGCTGTGCTCACGCAATCCTCCCAAGTCTTGTTTGCATTTTGTTGCTCATCGTGTAATGAACTTTTCTCCTCCGGTTTGTCAGATACCGGTGACGCAAGCGTTTGATGTTTTGCCATGCATTCCAGAGATTTTGCCTTAATAACACGCTGAAAAGATAACTCAAGGCTTATGGTAGTCTCCAAACAATTGCCTCCTAACGCTTTTATCTTGTCCTCGTCGTCCGCCTGCGGGGACACACCTTCTGGGAAACTTTTATCCTTGTTGTCTGGATCCGACCCCGTCGTGTGTGTTAACGTTTGCGCATCTACTTGCAGCTCAACATTATCACCATCACCAACATCCCGGATTGACGTTACCGAAGCTATTTTCAGCTCATTCACATTACGATCCGGCAACAAAACAATGTCTGTCACCATCGGTTCTGAGGTACTACCCGGTGGTTCGGCCGCAACTTCTCTCCTTTCGCGTTCATTTCGGTCGTTTTGCTGCTGCTCCTGTAACTCTATCAACGTTCCCGTAACCGTTGTTTCCACGCTTTCTGAACCTAGCAGTAGCGGTAAATGTTCACCAGGATCTATCGATTTCACTTGCGTTATTACGGGTAAGCCGCACCGTTCCGGACGGACACAGGCGCTTCGATGTTCACGGTCTTTTGCGCTACTCACTTCCTGTCCTCCGTCCGGTATTCGTGTTGGTGGTGCAATGTTCGAAGCTTTTTGCTTCATCAAGGCGAATGGATTTATCATAACAGCAGCACATGGTTGATTTGTGGTCGATTTTTTGCCACCGCTACCCATCCGTATGCCTGTGAGGCTCAGTGGGTTTAATGCTTTACGCGACGAATCATCCGGCTGCTGCTTGCCTATGTTCAAACCATTGTTGATATGTTGGCCTCGTTTTTCAGTGTCGTTATGCGCATCTCGCTCTAGTTTGATGCGCTTTCCATCGAACGCCACAATGTGGTCCGGATCGAGTGATGCACCGTTGACACTGCCGTGGGCCGCACGACCATAATCGTCGTAAGGTTCCTGCTTGATGTGTACTTGCGACATAACGAATTGCGTAGACTCAGTTAGACAGAATGACTCCACATGCGGTTCCACTAGCGGATCGATCGGGTCCATATTGGCGTCCGGTCGCTCTTGTTTGATGCGCACACCCATGAGGTCTACCGTAGTTATTTCTTGTTCTAGAGGTTTCGTCGTCGCCGTTAGTCGGATGTTATTTCTTCGGTTGGGTTTCTTACGTCGGTTTGTCGCAATATGGGACATGCCTACATTCGATGCCTCTTGCCCGATAGGCGCTGGCGTTGATGTTAATTTTGTAGAATGGCTGGTATCACCAGCAACCACGGATGCATTAAGCAATCCCTTTTCTTTTTTTATTTTTATACGTAATGCTTGGTATGGACCGTACCCGGGCGAACAGTTACCCGGCGGTAATCGACACCGCGACGTTGTTTCAGTGACGTCTTCCTCTGTTTCCTCCGGCTCTTGTTTTATGGTGATGTACGCCGACGAGTCTTCGTAACCCTCAAAATCGGACTCGTTATCATCATCGTACACTGCTGGCTCTTGTTTCACCTGCAATGGCTGCAGCATTTCAGATTCTAAAATTTCTGTATGCTCTTCTGTTTCAGATCTGGTACCGGTAGCGTGTTGCGTTTTAACCGTACGATCACTATTCGCATCAAAATCATCACCCGCACCAACTGAGTTGGCATCATCGGTGGCGCTGTCAGCATCAGCTAAAGTCTCACTTCCATTGGCATCGTCGTGGTCTGACCAATCGCGACGATGATCATCGTGCTCAGAAATGGTCGCATTCACTTCGTTGGGCACACTAACATTACCATCACTGTTTATTAAATTCGCAAGCTGGATAGTTGGGTCGCCATACTCTTCCTGTTTAACGTTTGTCAAAGCCAGAACAACCATTGGCGGGTTTAAACCTGCTGCCGCAACACCATCGGCGCTATGTGGTATTTCACGTTTCCGTTTCTTTTTTCGCACCTTCGAAATGGTAGCGATCGCTTCGTTCACCGATGAAAGCACACTGTTGATCGTAGCGATATCAGTGTTTCCATCCACCGATGCTCCAGTGCGCAGCAGAGTGGTTATCTTGTCCGAAGTTTCCTCAATCAGTGTCGATTTCAAACGCTTGCGACCATCAATCACACCACTACTACGCGAAAATTGTCCATCGGTGGGGCAGTCCGTTTCCATCTTAATGTCCGGCAGATCAAGCAGAGCCGGATACGGTAGCTCTATCGTTTCCTCTTTCATTGTACTGTCGCGAGCCCCTCCAGCAGGACGACCCCTTCGTTTACTTTCACCGGTGGCACCTCGCTGTGACGTGGCAGGCGGCACCATACCGCCGTTTACAACGGCCGTGCCCGGTTCGTCTTTTGGTATGAGGATCGGTTCCAGCAGTGTAAGAGAACCCGTGCAGTACAGCATAAAGTGGCGAATTAGTAGATTTTTTTTTAGAAAATATTTTCCACACTTTGGACAGTTAGCACGTGCACGCATAAAACATCCGTGCCACTCGTATAGGTTGCGCGTTTTGAATACTTTCTGGCAGAGCGTACAACGCATGTCCGACACGAGCGTGATCGGTTCTTCAGGCGATTGCGGCTGCCGTATGCACGCATTTGTCTCCACATGCCTGAAAAGGATAAGTAATTAGAAACAGTACAACTAGTACAATGCAATGAAAATCGCATACTCACTTGTTGAGTGTGCTAGTTTTAACAAATTTCTTGTTACATCTAAAGCAGCTGAACGTCGTGCGTGTCAGCTTGTGCCACAAATTGTGATCCTTGTATTCCGACGCCGTGTCGAAGTACTCCATGCACGAACCGCATCCAAATTTGTGTATGAGCGGCGTATGCTTTACCACAAGATGCCGTTCCAGGTCGGAGTTTTGACTATATGCTTCTTTGCAGTACTGGCATGCGTATTCGTACATAACGCGCTTCTCGCTCGATGTGTCCAACGCAAACGATTTCGTGTCCGCATTCTCACTGCTACAAGCCTCAATCCCACCATTGTCGGGTTGCTTTTTCCGGTTTCTTGTTTTTGGTCCTCGCTTTTGATCCGGTTTTATGTCTCCGCCGGGTTCGTCAGCAACTGAATCTTGCGTATTTCCAATCTCTGACTTGATCTGTAACTAGATTGATTTTTACCAATGCGCACAAATACATACAATTTCGCGCTTACCAGCGTTGTAGATGGATGCACAATGGGAAGATTTAAAATGGTGCGTGTTTGCAGGTTTGTCGATGCGCACATCAGGCGATACTCATAGAAATCGTTCACCTTATCCACGCACAGGGGACAAATTTCCTGCGGCATCTGGTCTTTGATGTTTACCTGGAATACACGAGTCGAGGAATATCAGAAGAACTAATCGTGCTGTGTACAATGCACCGACCCAAACCAACGAACATACCTTTATCCCTACGCATTCCTCTATTTTCTTCGCCAACGTTGGCTCGTCGTCTTCGGCGATGAAAATTGTATCTTCTGCGCCAAGGATTGGAATTTTATCTGGATTATCCACACCGCACAGACGGCAAATGTTGTAGACTTGCTGGCGTAGAATATTGATTGAAAACCGCTCCATGGTGGGGACACATGCCAGGTCGCTTCCACCGGAATATGAAAGCACAAACCGGTTCCCTGCTGGGATCCCCAAACAAAGTTCACTTCAGGACCTCATAAATTCCCAAAATGAAAAGTTTTGCTACACTAGACAATTCCAAGAGGACGAAATACGGTTTTTGCTTATTTTTTATGTCCTTCTTGTGAATGATGCCTCGTTTGACTTTATTCCCAGGTAACCTAATGTCTATAGACGTCAAAATAAAAGTAAAACATAAAATACAACGAGTAAGACAACGAGTTACACCACCAGTTGACCTACAGTGGTTTTGTCGCAAATTTTTTTGCGCGAGCCATCAAAGTAGCACGATCTATCCAAGTTCTTTGTTAAAAATCCAGTTAATATTGTTACCTGAAATTACAGGATTTTTCATCCAATCTTAAACAGTTCCCACAGTTAGAAGAATCTTGAAATGACATTTCCCACACAGGGCTTCCCCACTGTGTTTAACATGTCAGGTTGAAAACTTTCAATGACTTTCAACGATTTCACTTCCCTGTCAACAAAATGCGTCACATTTGTGGGCAGAGGGGGTGGGAAACGAAGGGAAACCTGCGGAGAGGAGGCACGTTCACGTGTGCTAGAGAGAGAAGCAACCCAGCCAACAAACGTAACGCATGTAACGCCCTTTTTTATGTATGAGACCCCAGGATTTCAGCGTATTCTGGGGTAGTTTGTATGGCGGCCCATATGTAACGCCCCAGGCAACACAAACACATGCGCACCCTTTGCGTGGGTACACGCAGTGCCTCGGGGTGTGAGTGAGCAAAAATTTGGTGCCGGTGGCGGTTGCGCGCGCACCTCAGCCAATTCCCCCCCTTCGCTTGGCAGGTAAGCTCGGCGCTGTATGCGCCGTAGCATTTTTTTTGATTACAATCGTTTCCTTGGCAACTTTGCGTGAACGATAGTCCACGCCCTTGAGGTTGCTTTATTTCTTTCTAACCCGGAGAACTTTAGGGTACGATATCAGCTGTGGCTTATGTTGGTGTTTTCTCGCATTCGCTCCCGTGGTGGTATCGGGGTATGGATTTCCTGGCCTGTTATATGCCCATATATCTGTGGAGAAGAGGAAATGTGGTATATTATTTATTATGAACATGGATTCATACTTACTGTGGTTGTCGTAGAGCAGCTGATTCAAAACTTTCCTTGCAGCAGTTTTCTAACTTTGCGATAGACCACGAAGGGTAGATGCCGGGGATAATCTAACATGCAATAAAAGCTAACCGCCCGTCTTCAGATTGTTCGACATTTAGGATGGAAATTAAATGTCTTGTAGTAATGATGCTATCCATGGCATTTGTCCATGGCGTTCTATAGTTCATTCGACGAGCTCAAGCAAATAAAACAAGAGCAGTGTTGTGTTTGAAAAACAGCAAACATATTTTGTGTATTTTTCATGTGTTCTAGGTAATGATCGCGTCGCATCTTTCGCGACCTCATCAGTGCCACTGGGTGTTTTCATTGCCCCTCATATTTATCAGCTAACACTTTTTGCACTAATAACACCTCTGGACATGATTTCGGCGAATCATGATTATCTTCATTAACCCCATCATGCAGTAATTCAACTCAATAATTTGGTCACCGATCTGGTAGGAAATGCAGTTCGATAGTTCCCGTACCATGCACTTCTCCGATTCAACGCGGAAGACGGTACTACGCAATGCTGCAGCTGATGATGACGTGGGTTGCGCATTTGGATTATAGAAGCCATGACTCCATCCTGGCGCACGTCGAAGGGCGAACGTAGTGGGTTAGACGCTTGTCCCCCCAACAATTGAAGTGTTGTGGCCAACATCGTACCTTTTTGTATAGGTAGCATTTTAGGCGGTGAGGGGGCGAGGCCACCGTAATAACTGTTGATGCGCCAAAAAGTGTAAACGGTCAACTCAAACTTTCGGTTGCGCGAGTTAGAGTCAATTGTACGTAGATGTTTGTTCATAATGATTAAGACCACATCCGAGCCTTCTCAAGACGGCTCTCTTATCTCATCCACCGAGCCGTTTATCGAAAACGGCTTGGGGGGCGTCCACTAGGCACGCTCGACACAGCTAAACACGATGGAACAAATGTATCTACGCGTATCAGATATTTCTATTAGCAGCACCCTTAATATAGTATCATACATGTTTCGTAGCTATATGTGCTCTTACATTTCCTACAACGAATATGTCTCCTCGAGGCCTTATACAAACATTTTACCGATTGCTACCAGTTTCTTCAATTAAACGTTTCCTTTTGATAAAACATTTCCACTTAGCATTTCCTTTAAATCCTGAAAAGTAGGTTGGCAAAAGAAAATCTCCAGTTCGACCAAATTCACAGCCCTTTCAGTCATATTACTTTTCACAACCTTCCGCAACAATATCAGTTCGTAATTAAACCGGTGCCGATGGTTTTTGCCTTATGGATGCTATAGACACGCCATGCAAGACGATCGCACGGTAAAACACTTGATTTTCGATACAGTGTTGAACGCGTTAAGAATAGAGAGCATTTTGTGTTGGAAGGGAGAAAAGCAAGACAGTTGCGGAGTCTTATTAAAATGCGTGTTTATTGTACAAAGAGGTTTGGCGGAATGACGCGCTTACATAGGTTGGACAATTATTTCCCTTCCCAGGTGACAAATGTCAAACGCAATAGATTTGAGGGGTAGGAAATTGCTTCCATCCAACACTCCTCCTCAATTAACAGCCCTCTCGAGATAAAAAGCGAGAAAATCGTTCAAAATTTTCAAAGACGTATTACTTACGTAAGAAAAAACAAAAGCTCACGATAGTGGTACAAGGCTCATCACAACAATATGTTTCATAATAAAGTATTTCATCTTTATTTTGATGACATATCCTGTAAAATACCCTGAGCGCTTGTCAGATCTTTCAACGAATTGATTATCTACCCTGCTACCCTAACATCCAGCTCCCCATACTAGGTGAATAAATCAAATAAGTGTAGTCCTTATCAAAGTCATATTCCACGCTGATCAACTTCGTCAATAAAATGGTCTGTTCATAAACACTCATCAAACGTTTGTCAGTTTTCCTACTGTTGATAAACATCTTCCATTCAAAAGTTTAGTAAACTTTCAAATACATAAAATTTTCTTGGCGGGATCCATTGCAAAGTGCATGTTGGAAAACGAAAAAAATTCTGGATGTTTTACCAAAATGTATGGGAGCGCGGCAAAACAAATGCGCGGCACACGGCAAATGTATGGAAGCGTGGAGTAGTGCGTGTAGGCGATCGACACGATTCATATGTGCCTTATATCCCCTCTCAGCTGTTTTCATTCGGCATCAGCACGATTTTCCGTTCGCCGCGGGGCCTATCGACGCTCACGCTCAAGTGAAGTATAACTCGTACGTTTATACTCCTATAGTTGACGCGCTTGTTGACCCGTAGTCAG
>KZ070102.1:8393-20370 GCA_002091845.1 Anopheles cracens
GCCAGCTCTTGTTGCTCGCGGGCGGTTTCGATCCTTTGCCGAACTGCAGCGAACTGTCACTTGCGGGTGGATTGTAAACACTGCTGTTGTTGTTGTTGATTATGCTATGTCTTGAGTGCGGTTTGTAATTTGCTGTTTCCGCCGGTTCACAGCATTGGAAACTTCCTCACACACACACACACTGTCTCAAACCAACACTCACGCCGTCGGGACGTTGTCATGGAGACGCCCTGGATGACGATGCACTTGCTTTGGATTAAACTCGCTGCTGCACCTGGCGGCGCGCGAGCAACAGGAGGAAACTCGTAAAAGAGGCACACACATACACACACACACACATTCGATAACGCGCAACGCACTGTCGCTGTAATCACCTTTTGAGAACGCGCCGCTTGACCGACCAGTACATGCCTGCGTACGGTATGTATGGCCGCTGAAAACGCACAATTCCCCCGATGCTGCCGCGGAGCTCGCTCGACCGGCCGTCGCTGTCGCGAATTAACGCCGCTGTCGTTGTCGTTGTGCTGATGCACCGCCACCAATACTCGCGTACTGCAGACACCACCCGGAAGGAAGAGGGTCGTCGCCACACCAACGCCCGAAGCAACCCGTGCAGGCAGGAGTAAGGAATTGCACTTTAACAGCCCGCCCAACGGCCGACCATCTCATCGAAGAAACGTTGTGGTGCACCGGAACAGTTCATAACCGTAACCACACACACACACACACACTTACGTACATGCCCACCGGCATCACCGGGTAATGTAATTATGCTTTTAATTGTTCTTCACTAACCATTAAACTGGGCTCTTTTTTCCCTTTGCTTATGTGTGCAAACGATGGTTGCTTCTGGCAACGCAACGCCACCACGTTCAGGCCCGCCGAAATGTGAAGCAAAACTGCCGCCAGCATCAACGAAAACGGCCTACTGCTCGCGGAACGCTACGGCACAATTTCTTGGCATTTATAGACAGCCTCCCAAGCAAAAAAAAAACTCGATCTTCCCAATGCGCAACAAATGTCCCAAAAGCAGAAGCATAAAAAACACGAGGGGAAGAAAACTGTCGCGTTTTGGATACGCGCACACGTTGCGTAAAATTTTGCGTTGCGGAAAAGCTGTTTCCACCGACACGCGTGTCGCGGGCTGTGCCGGTGAGGATCGAGATGGGGAGGAGAGAAAAGTGCAGCACGCAAAGATTTGCAGATGTGTGCTTCTTTTAGGTAAATTGTAGAGACGCAAAAACACCACAATCCGGGATATTTCGGGAGGCTTACATGCACACGATCTCGTCGTGTTTGTTTTGTTTTTTCCTTCGCCGTACGCCTTCGTCCGATTGACGTTGGCCGTCGGTTACGAGGACGGGGGAGGGTTTTCTTTTTTGGTCTCTGCGCGGCCGCGAGTGCCCTTTCTATGCCGTCCAAGCGTAAATGTTACGACGGGTGGCAAGAACACTTGTATCCACTAATGAACATGCAACAAAATGTGCTCTCAGGGAAACGGTCGCCAATTTTGCATCTTCTTTGCATCATGTGCTAATTGCCAGATGTAAATAAAACAATAAAAAACATGAATTTACTACAAGGAAAAGAAAACCCTATAAATATCAATCTCGTAAGAACAAACTACGTTAATTGAGACACAGGAGACGATTTTCTCACACTTATTTGTGCCAATTCATTGATAAAACTTATCGAACGCAGACTCATGCTGCATGGTCGTGATAAAGTAACATAAAGCTTAACCTACGAATGTTAACTGCACTTGATTGATAGCAACAGTTTGAGAAAAATATCCATTTCCACGGCTTGATTGCATATTCAGAGCGATTCAGAGAAACTATGCCGAGTCGGCATTCTACAAAATTGGCTGATTTGGAGACACTTATGCTTATATTACGTCATTTCACTGCACACGGCTTCAACTTACATCTTGTGGCACTTTTGCGTTGTGTATTCAGTCGTTTATAAACACTTTTGTTTAATTTAACAATAAAAAAACTTCTTCAACTAAACGAAAATCATCTTCGGGGAGAACTGGCAAGGAAACAAAACGTAAACAAACATTGCGCTGTCAAAAGCAGCTGACAGCTCGAAAGCTCTTTGCTTAGAAAAAGCTCTTATGACGTCACAGAGCTGCTCTACAGCAGCGATCTTTCTGAGCACGAAGCAAGCTGAAGTTTACCAGCATCCAGAACAGGTGTTCCAAAAAAAAAAAGCTTAACGTTGTTTAATTTACGTTTCAACGATACCAGATTTATTCCTAATTTGTTTCACACAAACACCCATTTGCCGTGCTGCCGAGGAAAGGACGTTGTGCGGCACAGTTTGCGCCTGCAATCCGTGCCCCCGGGCAAGATGTTCATGAGCCAGGCCGTCACGGCAGAGCGTATCCCACGGAGTGTCGAGCATCGCACAATCTACTTGTTCGATTCCCACTTCAGCTTCTCGTCGCGCTCCCGCTCCACTTCGTGCAGGTACGGCTCCAGGTATTTGGTGTCTTCCTCGTACTTAGTCCACTGTTCCTTCGGCAGGATCGTTTTCGTCATCGAGAGGTGCAGGGCGCGCGTAATGCGGTAGTTGCGCTCGTCCTTCACCTTCTCCGGCAGACGGCGGATCGCCTCCTTCACGTCGTCGTTCTCAAACAGACAGTCGTCGCGGTGGAGACCTAAAAGGCGAAGGGAACCATCATGAACGGACTCCGGAATGAGGTTAGGGAGGCACGAAATGAAACGACGGGGTGGTGCTCCCGGGGTGTCCCGCCACAACAACAAACCGCACACTCACCGTACTGGTTGAAGCCGGCCATGTTGTAGGCCCATTTGCCGAGGGCAGCTAGTGGCAGGGCGAAAGAAACGGTAAAGAAAAGGTAAACAAAAGGCTACGTCCACCTAACGGCGCAGGATAAATGGTCGCAGCATTTTCCAAACATTATGTAATTTACAGAGCCGAACGCTCTACGCGGCCCTGCCTGGCACGATCCCGCGAGGCGAAAATACAACGCAGCCGCTATAATGTTTGGTTCCGAATCGTTAAATACACTCACAGTAGACGGCGGGTCCTTTGCGGGCGACGTACGACATTTTTTCGGCGAAAAAAGATCGGGAAACCTTTCTCAAACTTGCGACTTTTTTGCGAAAACTCGAGTCGCACGGCAGGTTGACGTTTGGGCAAAAAAGCTCTCTCACACACACACACACACACACACACAGTCGCGAGCAGCCGTCAAATGTGTCAAATCATGCGAGCAGTTTCGAGCACAAAAATTGGGCAAATTTTAAAACCATTTAACAGAATTCTGCTTTATATGGATCTACAGAACATGCTTTATCATGTCTACAGAACATGGCCGTATGCCTTTTCTTATTTCGCAGAGAAAGTTGGACCCGAATATTGGAAAGTTGGAGTTTACGAATATTCTACGTTATTGGTAGGAACTGGACGAATTAAGAATCATTTTTGTAGCCTGTGGAACGTTAAAACAAATCATTGGTTATTATTACCAATGTAAAGCCGATAGTAGTTGATTTAGTAGTATCCGAAAGACGAATAACCGTTCACCTTCAATTTATTATCTAGTCTCTCCATTTGTCAGTTCTTATTTGTACGTGAAGCCTATACATACTTCAAAGTTAGACCAACTAGCAGCCAACATTTGTAAATTGCTGCTGTTAAGATAACTTTCCATAGAGATATACTGTAACAAGCGCAGGTTATTAAAATTGCATGTTTAAATAATCTTATCTTTGTAAACTACATTTCAGAGCTATTTGATGTGTACTGCAACAGTTTCTAAATTGACGATATCTCTTCTCAACATGTATAACTTCAACTTCGGATGTAAGATTCAACGGTAGAAAAAACAGCCGCTTAATGCTTTTTATATAATATTTTATTGCCTTGTGCACTACAGTCCTATCGTATTTGGTATTAATGATCAACAATGCATGAACAACTGGTTGCTGGTTATAGCTAACCTACCCTAGCTTAGCCTACACTTCATTCACTCTCGCTGCCTTCTTGAACACTATTGCAAATTCTATACCCGCCGTGGGCAGCTGGGTGGCCGGTGTGCGCAGGAACTCGTAGCTGATGGGCGAGGTGAAGAGAGGCAGGTATTAGTTAACTACCATCCGGGGGTCGGATTGCGGTTTGTCGGACTTACCCAATGGCGGACAGGAGCTGCTGGATGTTGACGGTACGGTTTACGTCCACGAGGTTCTTGATTGGCGACGGGATGGACGCGGTAGCCTTGCTTGTTATTTCAACCTGGCACGGAAATAACGAAAGCAAAAACACAATCATCAATTTAATTCTCTAAGCCCGGCACGCGAATCGAATCGTCCGTCCCGTTTTCGCTCGTCGTTCCAGAAAAGTGATCATCCACAAAAAAACACATATTTTCATTCGCTCGAGACTCGAGCGGACTGATAACCCCCTGCGCTCTTTGCCGAGACAACGCTGGAGGTATACGGCAACCAATTCCCCGTCTTAGACAGCCCCACGCCTTCTTCCGCATGCCCCGTACAAATTAAGATTGTTTAACAGTCCCTTATCAACAGGCTCCCTTGCCCGGCAGAGTTTAACAAAACAACACACACTGCCGCTCCGTCCTTCACGTCCTTCTCTGTTACTCAGGTTCCAAAGGCTCCCAGGCGCTGATCCGGGGGCTACAAAGTGCGCGTACACGTCCCCGTCCATTTCATGCGGCGTCATAGAGCCCTAAAACGCATCGCTTTGTGCAAGTGGCGTAAAGCGTCATTCCATTGCATGCACGACGGCAACCCACCCTACAGCAACGATCCGGTTCGGCAGAGGGCTCCCCTGTCAGATGGGAACCGGTTCGCACCGGTTCCCATTTCCAGCGCAGGGAATGGAAGCAAACAATTTTAATCGAGATAAATTGACGCCCGCGGGAGCGAATCGCAAGTGACCGAGATTGGCGGGTGTGTGCGTGTGTGTTTGTTACGTGGTTCCTTGGTGTGAGATGCTAGGATCGACCAGTACACGTTGAGGCTAGTTGATCTTGGTCCCTCTCCGAACACTGTGTAACGATTATAATATTTACCATTTAACTGGAGCTTGTTAACAGACGATCCACACTCCTAGATGGATCGTTTCAATTCGCTGCCCTTTTATTCTTTATTCTCGTTTTCATTTCGACGCTGTGGATGCGAAGGGTCCAAAGGTTCTACTGAGTTTGTCTAGAAGATCCCTCTCCACATTCCATTTATCCATTTCCTACACTTATATGTCAAATATATCTCCTTGTTAGTCCTGAAGTATTGGGGAAGTAAGAGGGACACGAGGGCCAATGTCTTTTAAGTAGACAATCATGGGTACCTAGCCCAGTCCAAGAAAACATAAAATTGACAGGTCTAAGTCCATATTCATCTGCAAAACCAATGATCCAGAAGTTTCGAAAAAAGAGGAAACATAAATACGAATGTCATAAACTGATTACACTTATAAAATAACATGAAGTTCTACGCCTAAGTTTATGACCTTGGATGTATCACCAAATTTTCAGAATGCGCCTCATATTTCTCGTCATCAAACCCTAACTATAGGAGGGATTGTATAACGTATTTAGGTGTCTAGTCTTCATATAGTAACCTAGGAACCTTCGTTCCGTTCGTGCCATCCTCTTCTCAGCAAAAGCCTACGAGTTCCTGCCTAATGTACTACCTCAGGTCGAAGTACACGGGTCGTATTGATGGTAATATACGATTGCTCCACCATCGCTCCACACACACCTTGCACTAGTATCATTGATTTATAGTCCTGTTTGTCTGGTTGAACTTTTCAAACTACCCTTACGAAGCGCGTCCGAATAGATTAAGACAGACACCGAGATGTCTCCGGGAGGAGACGCGCCTCCTTATCGATTCACACAGATGCAGTTGCTCCCGATGGCAGTGCTTATCTTCTTTGTCAAAATAAAAACACATACGTAAAAAGCCGCTAATACTGCCGGAATGGATGAGTTGCTGCTGAGCGCGTCCCCATTTGCGTCCACAGCTTGTTGTTTGGTTGGAAATTTTCCATCCCGCACGGAGCGCGAGCGAGGCGTTGAAATATATTAGCCACCAATATATCGCACCACGCCTATCTGCTATCTGTTATCTCTTCGAGGGAGCACCCAAAAACAGCTCCCATTGTTTTGGAGCCGGTAGAGTGGAATCTTCTTTTCTCTGGTCGGCGTTGGCCGATCTTACTGATGGTTCCTCCCCATCTACATCGTTGACAACTTGACAGCGGAAAGTTCCAAACCATCGGTTCGCGTCAAAATAAGGTCATTATGGTTATCGTTATCGAAAATACACTATCGTCGAAGTAGCGGAATCTCATCGTAGCGCACATGTGCGGGTGATACCACGCAACGGGGGGACGGGGAGTTGGGGTTTGTTATTTGGAGTCTCAGACTTCCCCCCGGGCAGCGCTTATCATACGCGCGCGCTCGCAAGCAAACAACTCATGCGGCATGCATTCGCCGTTCTGCCAAAAATAAAAGAGTGCTCGTTAACCGGGAAGAAGAGGCTTATCTACGGGCAGAATGGAGAGACGAACCGGCTCGATCCGGTACATCGAACCAGTTCATAGACATTTGGCCTTAATTTGGCTGACGAGCGTAAGAAAACACAGTGCGCAGCACCACATCACTACTGGCCACCTTTAGTTGTTTGCTTCCCGCGCCCGTGCGTCGGCATCTTATCGGAGACATTATTTATCAGCCGCGTTCGCACATGGCGTTCTCCGAGCGGAGGAGGGTGTTGCACAAAAAGCGAAACTCAGCGTCCAAAGTCCAGTGAGTGTGGTCAAGGATATGGGGTAAAGCAACCCGCCGGTCGCCGGTGCAACGACACGATGAACTCATCCGCGAATTGCGCGCGGACGAACAATGGGACCCGGTTGTGTGCGTGGTGAGGAGGCTGACGCAATCCAATTCCGTTCGTTCTGTGCCACTCATCAGCTGGAGTTGGCAACGAGTTTACACTTCATTTAAATTGATGGCAGAGGAAAGCTGCCGCATATGCAGGGACCGAAAGAAAGACCAAGCTTGTCACACAACTGTTGAAAGATCCTGGCCTACATCATCACCACGAGAATAGTTCGAGTGTAACAACAAAATGACTTTGCGATCTTCGCTCGCATCAGCCTGCAATTGCATGTTTTTTTGTGTGTTAAGAAACAAAACACATAGCCCTCCCTCCGTTGCTATCAGCTGTTCCATAAAGCGTTATCATTATCATCATTTATCTCATCGCACAGAGTGCTGCTGGTTCAGGCGAGCAGGCTGCAGAACAGCAAGCACAACACACTCTCGCTTTCCATGGAGTCTTCCAGCCGGGACGCTCCAGGCAGAGGGGCGAATATTTATGGTTTGGTCGGACCAACCGGTTTATCTTGCTCGCATCGTTAGACTATCATTCGCGATTGTTGTTGTGTGCCGTTTCCTGCTATTTTTCGACCGCTTTTTCGCATGGCAACAAGCGCACTGGAAGAACGCAGAGCTCCCGGGGACGTCAGCCGATGTTTACAGTCAATTCTAGCGGATACTCACGTTATCTTTCGCAAGGGATGCTCCGAGGTGAAGCTTATTTGAGTTCACCAGCAGCGTGCAGTGATGATAAGCGTTCGGTTGTCCTAGTTTTGCTGCGGTGCCGGATATCTGTAAAAAACATAGTTCGAAACGGGATGGCTACAATTAGACATCATCGAAGTAAGGTTTCACGAAGCAGTAACTGAGGTTAACATGCCGGACATGATTAGATTAGTGTCCAGTCCTAGCTATCTTCTATTCTTAATATACATTCCTTCCGATAAGCAGTGAACCTAGGGCGCATTTGAAAAATACGAACTTTGCTGGATGATTCTGTTTTATTTCAAAATCAGACAGATAAGTAATCTAGCTACCTACGGCAACAAATGCTACCAATGATTTGGTGTCTGTTTGTGGAGCTATTTTTGAAATGAATATGTTTTGAACGTATACCCTGCGATGGTTTCAAAATCAAGGGCAGGACGTGGAGATGCGAAGTCAATGACTTCGACTAAGCGAGAGAAGTAAGACCATCAGCAGTACAGGTTTAATAGCCCAAGTCGGCTTGGATAGCATTCCGTAGGCGAGTGCTACACAACGCCACAACGAGCGCAGCGCTTACCATGGCCAACAACGATGACTCTTCTTAATGTAGCTTGGCAACAGACACGACGCGGTGGGGATGATTCCAGCAAGATCCCCACGCAGACACGCGGCCGGAGTGAGGAATCTTGCAAGAATACGCTTCGTGCACGGTTCAAGGGTGAACCGCGGTCAGCTGCGAGTTTATTGGACCATCACGCAGAGCGGGGAGTATGGTGAAGAAACAAAAAACGGAAGTCATACCACGCTCCGGCACCTTATCAAGGCATAGTACAACTAAGTTGCGTGCGCGACTTGCTCGTACGAGCGTGGAGCTGGACGAACGCACACACAGCGCACACGTTCTTGCTGACGCGTGTATGCAAATTCTCAATCCAGTGCACGTGCACCGAGTGCGCGAGCACTGTGCCTGTATCTGTGCGTCTGTGCGCTTCCTTCCGAACCGCATAAGCATAAGCGTCCATGCCGATACAGAACCGGTTTTGTGGGTCATGCTCGCACCACGTGAAACTCCCCACCAGGCTGCCATTTCTCCGAAGGGGGTTTTGCTGTTGTTTGCCGGCTTCGCCTCGGACGACAGAGAGCCAGCAATGGTTAACGTTTCGCGCGGTGCGTCAGGTCGTAAGATACGCTCGTTGTTTGATTGTCAGCAACGGGGCGCTCTCTGGGCGCGATCACGCACCGGGAGCATGATCATCTGTGATCGTGGCGTGAGAAGTCTGCAGACGGATCATGCCCTCCATGTGCATTCGGACGGATGACGTGATCAATTGCACGTAGGACCGCGGCGAACGTCCTTCTTGGGAGATAATTGCACAACGGGAACAAAGGGTCTTGAGGCCATGAGATAGGAAATTCCACCACATGGCTATTGTTCCCCAATATCAATGTGATAAAGGAACGCATTTTTGTTTATTTCATGAACATTTAAAAAGAAATTTCTATTTTTACCATTCAATTTCTTTAAAGCATTTAGAGTTTCAAAAATTGATAAAGCTCAAAGCATTCATTAACCTTCCAACTTGAGATTAGAATTCATGGCTTCGTGATTAATAGCAATATTCTAAAGCATTGATATTTTTGGCCGTGGTAGTTATGGCACTAAATAATCTTCCAAACAGCTAAAATGTATCATCAAAACCATGGATTGGTGGCGCCATCTCTTGGCGGGTGTTGTAACTAAAAATCAATTAATTTTACCCATGATTTAAATACTTTTCCAGGCAACTTCCATAACATTTTAGGGTTTTCAAAGTTTGGCAAGATCTAGACGAACGCGAAGAATCATTCACATTGGGTAATGAATTAAAGTGTTTTAGAGAAACATTTGAAGGGACTCCTCAGTTCTAGACAACCAATGCATGGGGATTATTGCAGAACTGTATCAAACATGTGATGCTTAACTTAGAAGTAGAATAAAGCCCCACAATTACCTTTTTGCCCAGCAGCACAATGTCGTCCCGGGCGGACAGCTCTGCGTTGATGCCGTACTCTCGGTAGAGAGCGCGCGTGAGCAGCGTCAGGTTGTACTTCCGGTCGTACCGTGCCCGCGGCATGAAGAAGGTACAGTTCAGATTGCCAGGATCATGGTAGACGGCTCCACCGCCACTGTTGCGTCGCGCCAGCTCGATCCCGTTGCGCTCCAGCGCCGACACGTTCGTCTCGGCGAACGGATTCTGGTGCCGGCCGACCACCACCGACGGCTTGTTGATCCACAGCATCAGGATGTGGTGGTGCGTCAGGTCAAAGTTCCGGTAGATCCAGTCCTCCAGCGCCAGGTTCGTGAACACGTCGTTCGACTGCGAGATGAAGACGGACTTGCGGACCTCCGCGTCCGGGATCTTCTTGATGTCCGCCGCCGACAGCTGCTTGCTGCCGCTGGTCATGGTCAGGTGGCCGGTCGGGCTGCTGCCCTCGCCATTACCCTGGAACGGGTGCTTCGTCGAGGAGCAGTGCCGTTGAAGCTGGGAGCTTAGCGACGGCGTCGTGAGGACATAGATCCGGCCGAGTGACCGGGCGAAGCTGTTACATCTTTGCGCTACCATGGCAGCCATCTTGCCTGCGAGTATGTTGGAGGTTTTTCGTTCGCTCTTCGTAAAAAACCCGGCTCTCTCTCTCACTCTCTCTGGCTAAAACGCACACTTTATGTTCGCCTGCACTGAACACACGCACACACTTGCAACTTCTTTGTTATGCGCTGCTGAACTGCTCGTTCGGAAGTGGCTTTTTTCGGGTGAGGGTTGTTTTTGGCCGGTTGCTTTGTTTTGATTCGCAAATTCGTAGCCACCTGTTTGCGTCGTTTCACGTTCCTCGATCACCGTGGGATAAAGTTCTAACGCGGTTATTCAACGAGCGGGATCTTCAATTTTGCAATGTTCGGTTTTGTTTTCGACCACTCCGCGAGAACTGAACTCAGTCTTCGGACTTTTTGCTGGCAGTGTGCACCGTTAGCTGTTGGGGATGTTTTTTTCGGGGAGGGGGCGGTTCTATTTTTAAGACACGAATCGCCGCGACATGAACACACACATTGGATGGGGATGAATGAATGGTCGTAGTCCTTTCGGTTTTTTAGAACTTTTTGGAACTGGTTCCCTGGCTTGACTAGAGCTTCGTGTTTGTTGCTGACTATGTACGGCGCGTTATGTGACCTCTAAAACTCAAGAACGCAGTAGGCGCGGGCAATGCAAGGCTGGGAGTTCTACACACTATTACACTCTAGCTACTAACCTAAGATGCCTAAAGTAAACACAGGGAATTTATGCGCGCAACACAACACGGCTCCGGGATACGCTTGTCTGCTACCCTGTTCTACTTCTAGCAACACACAACTTCGGCGGCAGTAATGCTGTGGACGATACCGTGACCCAGTGGCAGTGGATGGTGGTGCGACTTTCGGCTGCTGTTGTTATTCGTGTCAGCTGCGCTCATCGAAATCAGGTACTCATGCAGGGCGATGGTCTGGTGCAGCCACTTCCAGGTTTGGTGCAGCGAGTTGATGCGGTATCTAATACCTACACAATCGCGACTGCAGTTAAAGGGCATTCCTTTCAGTTGACCAGACGAGCGGACGAAATGGTTGCTACACAGGCTTTTCCGCAAACTGTGTACTGCCGGCTCACTTTGGGGGTTTTTCGACTCCGCACTCACGTTTCACTTTCTCCTCTGCTGCAGATTGTTTTTCTTGCTTTGCTTTGTTCTTCGACGGCGAAGAAAACAGCTGTCAAACGGTAGGTGACCCGAACGCTACACAATACAACGACATCGAGCGGCGAGACATAGGAGTAATTCACGGCGGAAGAAGGGGGCGCAAAGTGACCAACTACTAGATCGAAGGGTGGCGAGATCGCGAATAAGTTCCAGCGGCGAATGCTGCGATTTAATTTATACACTTCACAATTCAAACTCACTTCGCGTATCAGCCCAGCGTGCGCACCCTGGTGACCGGACGAAATTGAAAAAAAGCAAAAACAAACGAGTAAGACAACGAATAACGCCACCAGTTGCCCTACCCACAGTGGGTTTTTGACGTTACGGCGCCTTCAGACGATCGGCGAGTTCTTCTTGCGAAATGTGTCTGTAAAATCGTTCAAATCGTAGGAATTTTCCGTTGGTCGTCGAGATACCGAATATCGCAAATTCCTAATGTGAGCAGTCATAGTTTCAAGTACAATATTTGCCGAAATGTTTTAAATAGTTAATACTCCAGCATTCACTGTTCACCTGACTCAAGATTCTCAATGCCGTTAGACAGACTCATCCAACGTTATTTTTGTCATTTTGTAATGTATTTGTAATTTTCGTCCAATCCAATCTACCTGATTCCACATATTCCCG
>KZ070103.1:16378-42848 GCA_002091845.1 Anopheles cracens
GGGGGGGGGGGGAATTCCAAAACTTAACGCCCCCTCGATTAGTGGCGCTATTAAGAAACCCGTGCCCGTGCTTCTTGCTGCCACCGAAGACGAACGAAGTGTTTCTTTTTTACCGAACGGCACGAAGAAGTAGCACACACCTTCCGCGGCCGAAGTGGTTCCTTCGGCTGTTTGCCGAGCGCGCATCCGCCACCGCCTCGACCGGATCCAATGCACTCCGTTCGGTGTTGTCGCTTGGCTTTCGGCTCCGACACCGACCGGACAAGATGAACGCGGCGTTCATCCCGTTCACGGTGTGTACTAGCACGCCGTTGCGTTCGTTCCACCGTCAGTCGGTTGGTGCTGGTACCGTCGTCCGGCAGCGCCAGCTGAAACGTAGACCCCCGGGGTTTTATCCTTTTTCGCACGAAAAACACGACTGCCATGTGCACCGCGATGCACCGGCGCACCAAGCGCAACCCGTCAATAGGCAATCACACCGCCCGGCTGCGGCACCGGAACGGATATTTGGGTTGAATTTCCATTTCCGACCTTTTGCGGTCCATCGGATCTGGTTCGCACCGGCCGCCAACCCAAACTAACCGGATGCCACCCCGGCCAGTACGTGCGTCGAACCACGGAAATGGTGTTTTACTGGTGGTCTAGCCTGATGTGTGAGTGCATGTGTGTGTGTGGGTGGGTTGCTGACTACACCGAACCACAACAAGGGCCATGTCAGCGTAGGGTTCAGTTCGCCCCTGCTTTTGGATCAGTTTTCCATCCACCCATCTACCTCCATGCGGCGTGCGTTATGTGAGACACCCCGGAAATTCGCTGCATCCGGTGTATTAGCTGATGGACGCACCCTTCCTGCACTAGATTTCACACACACACACCTCTAGGGTTCGTGCAAGCGAGTTGACCGCGCCGCATTGATCTCTGATAACTCTGCACACACGTTTGCCTTTCAGAATGTTTTGAGAGCAGCGTTTCAAAATTCGATTAATTACTGCTATTTTAGAGATACCTACACAAAACGCCTTGATAAGGTATCCCTACGTTGAGTTTCTATCATTTTGACATTACACTATTGCATACTTTTAGGCGCAAATTTGCCAAACTTTCCCAACCGTGTGAAAGTCTCCCGTTCAAATGGAATTAATAAAGATACTTGTAGTGCGGATTGCATACTTTAAGGTTCAACCTCACCTTTTCAGCCTCAACGTATGCAAACCGCAGTCCAATGGTTTCTGACAATGCGAATTGCATCCCAAAAGGCACTTCTCATACCTTGCGCCAAAAAGTATGCAATCCCCAAGCCAACTTGATTCCGCACGGCTATATGATGACCAATAAAGGCTAGTTATGCATCCTGCCGAATGCTTACCGAATTGTCCATGATTGAAACTATAATTTTAAAACGCTTAACCGTTCCGTTTCACACGATTCGAACCTTCCGGCCCGTATGATTCAGCCTGTTCCCGTCTCCTGTTTGCGCACATTCAATCGCTCAACTCTCGAATGCGTTGCCAGCGTGCCCGAGCTGGAAGTTTTCTTTCCACCCAACAAGACCGGCCCACGCCCACGCGGCTCACGGCTGACAGCATCCTAATAACACATCGCCCCGAAGTCCCCGGCCAGGCCAGGCGGGAACAGCGCAGGATATGGAAATTTGTCGCCGTTGCTGCCCACCGTACCGTGTGATTGTGGCGCAGCGCACAAAAGCACCGTACCCCAGCTGCAGCGGGTCAGGAGGGCACCGCTGCAATTCCCGCCGGGGGGTACGCCCCGGGGAGCTCGAAACCGGTGCGCTGCGATGAAATCGAGATCCACAATCTGGTCCGGTGCAAAACTAAAAATCGATCAATCGTTTATCGGCGCCCGGGAGCCCGGGTCAGGCTAGCCGGCGAGTGAAGCGCACCGGAAGGTGTTGTGTAGCCCGCTACAGCCGAGGGAGAACACGGCTGACAGGCAGCGGCGCACCCCCGAAACACGGCAACCCGCCACCGTGAAGCGCCGCCCGGCATTTACATATCTCTGCCGGGGCGAAAACAAAAGAGAAGTAGTCACCCAACTTCCAGCCGGCGAACCGGACCGGCCGGACCGGTGTCAGCGATGCCGCTCCCTATCGATAGCAAGCGGCGGGGTGAGATGGTACGCGCCGCGCCGGGGAAAATGACAATGAGTCGAGTTCATTATCATTCCTGGCGTGTAGTGGTGCGGCGCTGAAGGGATGCCACTTCCCGTACGGGAACCGATGATGTTTGAATAATTCACAACCTTTTCGTTCTATTCTTTTTTAGTTTTTCCACTCAGCTCGATGTGTAGGAGCCGTTTTGCTGTAAAGTTGGCATTTTTTTTTGCAATTTTAGAAGAGACACACTAATAAAAAAGTTCATACAACTAATATTGACTAAACCAACGTAGCTTTGTTCAATCCGCCTAAATGTATGCAATCTGACATTTTCAAGTCTAAAACTAGGCCCCAACCCCTGGATGTATGCTTTTTCGTTACTCGTGTCGTATACAGTATTAGCTTGCATACATTCAGGCGCAAACTCTCGCCAAGCTGCCCAAAAGCTGTCTCATTAGTGTATTTGAGTCAATCGACTACTAACTGTGTCTGAAAGCGTCCTATACACTGTGGAGATGAAAAATAGCACAGAAAACGAAAGACACGTCTCGGGCTAGCAGCTCGCTAGAAAATCAATTATTTCAACACCTTCTTAGCATTCTCCCGTGGCCTACTTCGGGGCCCGCTCCACTTTCATCCGAGTTTTTCATGGGCCTTTCAATAATTTTCACGTCTGCGTTCACGACGCCAGGAGCCTGAAGCAGCTGGAGCAAAAACAGCCGTCGAAAGGAGTTAGCTTCGAGCTAGCCGCGTCGTCAAAGCCGACCGAAAGTAGTCTCCTCCACTGTAAAATTGTCTCCTCTGTTTTTTTTTCTCTCGCCTTCACGCCTCCAACGCTCCTCCTGCTGCGGTGGAGGTCCTTTACATGCACTTGTTAAAATAGTCGCAACAAATTACAACTCAAGTCAGGGAACGTGACGTCCATGTCAAGTAGGTGGCGCACCCCACGGGAGAAGTTAGCCCGGGCGCCCGTAAAGGTCAACCCGGGCGGAGTTATTAGAGTCCCGGGTAAGTGAACGAAAGTGTCTTTTCGGAACTCACTCCCCCTCTCCGTGCGGTTTTTTTGTTTTTTTGCTTTCCTTTTTCTTCTCGTTCTCCACTCGAAGCACAACACCGGTCCTATACACTGTGGAGATGAAAAATAGCACAGAAAACGAAAGACACGTCTCGGGCTAGCAGCTCGCTAGAAAATCAATTATTTCAACACCTTCTTAGCATTCTCCCGTGGCCTACTTCGGGGCCCGCTCCACTTTCATCCGAGTTTTTCGTGGGCCTTTCAATAATTTTCACGTCTGCGTTCACGACGCTACGAGGTTGAAGCAACTGGAGCAAAAACAGCCGTCGAAAGGAGTTAGCTTCGAGCTAGCCGCGTCGTCAAAGCCGACCGAAAGTAGTCTCCTCCACCGGCGCATCCCCGAAACACGGCAACCCGCCACCGTGAAGCGCCGCCCGGCATTTACATATCTCTGCCGGGGCGAAAACAAAAGAGAAGTAGTCACCCAACTTCCAGCCGGCGAACCGGACCGGCCGGACCGGTGTCAGCGATGCCGCTCCCTATCGATAGCAAGCGGCGGGGTGAGATGGTACGCGCCGCGCCGGGGAAAATGACAATGAGTCGAGTTCATTATCATTCCTGGCGTGTAGTGGTGCGGCGCTGAAGGGATGCCACTTCCCGTACGGGAACCGATGATGTTTGAATAATTCACAACCTTTTCGTTCTATTCTTTTTTAGTTTTTCCACTCAGCTCGATGTGTAGGAGCCGTTTTGCTGTAAAGTTGGCATTTTTTTTTGCAATTTTAGAAGAGACACACTAATAAACACACACACACACCTCTAGGGTTCGTGCAAGCGAGTTGACCGCGCCGCATTGATCTCTGATAACTCTGCACACACGTTTGCCTTTCAGAATGTTTTGAGAGCAGCGTTTCAAAATTCGATTAATTACTGCTATTTTAGAGATACCTACACAAAACGCCTTGATAAGGTATCCCTACGTTGAGTTTCTATCATTTTGACATTACACTATTGCATACTTTTAGGCGCAAATTTGCCAAACTTTCCCAACCGTGTGAAAGTCTCCCGTTCAAATGGAATTAATAAAGATACTTGTAGTGCGGATTGCATACTTTAAGGTTCAACCTCACCTTTTCAGCCTCAACGTATGCAAACCGCAGTCCAATGGTTTCTGACAATGCGAATTGCATCCCAAAAGGCACTTCTCATACCTTGCGCCAAAAAGTATGCAATCCCCAAGCCAACTTGATTCCGCACGGCTATATGATGACCAATAAAGGCTAGTTATGCATCCTGCCGAATGCTTACCGAATTGTCCATGATTGAAACTATAATTTTAAAACGCTTAACCGTTCCGTTTCACACGATTCGAACCTTCCGGCCCGTATGATTCAGCCTGTTCCCGTCTCCTGTTTGCACACATTCAATCGCTCAACTCTCGAATGCGTTGCCAGCGTGCCCGAGCTGGAAGTTTTCTTTCCACCCAACAAGACCGGCCCACGCCCACGCGGCTCACGGCTGACAGCATCCTAATAACACATCGCCCCGAAGTCCCCGGCCAGGCCAGGCGGGAACAGCGCAGGATATGGAAATTTGTCGCCGTTGCTGCCCACCGTACCGTGTGATTGTGGCGCAGCGCACAAAAGCACCGTACCCCAGCTGCAGCGGGTCAGGAGGGCACCGCTGCAATTCCCGCCGGGGGGTACGCCCCGGGGAGCTCGAAACCGGTGCGCTGCGATGAAATCGAGATCCACAATCTGGTCCGGTGCAAAACTAAAAATCGATCAATCGTTTATCGGCGCCCGGGAGCCCGGGTCAGGCTAGCCGGCGAGTGAAGCGCACCGGAAGGTGTTGTGTAGCCCGCTACAGCCGAGGGAGAACACGGCTGACAGGCAGCGGCGCACCCCCGAAACACGGCAACCCGCCACCGTGAAGCGCCGCCCGGCATTTACATATCTCTGCCGGGGCGAAAACAAAAGAGAAGTAGTCACCCAACTTCCAGCCGGCGAACCGGACCGGCCGGACCGGTGTCAGCGATGCCGCTCCCTATCGATAGCAAGCGGCGGGGTGAGATGGTACGCGCCGCGCCGGGGAAAATGACAATGAGTCGAGTTCATTATCATTCCTGGCGTGTAGTGGTGCGGCGCTGAAGGGATGCCACTTCCCGTACGGGAACCGATGATGTTTGAATAATTCACAACCTTTTCGTTCTATTCTTTTTTAGTTTTTCCACTCAGCTCGATGTGTAGGAGCCGTTTTGCTGTAAAGTTGGCATTTTTTTTTGCAATTTTAGAAGAGACACACTAATAAAAAAGTTCATACAACTAATATTGACTAAACCAACGTAGCTTTGTTCAATCCGCCTAAATGTATGCAATCTGACATTTTCAAGTCTAAAACTAGGCCCCAACCCCTGGATGTATGCTTTTTCGTTACTCGTGTCGTATACAGTATTAGCTTGCATACATTCAGGCGCAAACTCTCGCCAAGCTGCCCAAAAGCTGTCTCATTAGTGTATTTGAGTCAATCGACTACTAACTGTGTCTGAAAGCGTCCTATACACTGTGGAGATGAAAAATAGCACAGAAAACGAAAGACACGTCTCGGGCTAGCAGCTCGCTAGAAAATCAATTATTTCAACACCTTCTTAGCATTCTCCCGTGGCCTACTTCGGGGCCCGCTCCACTTTCATCCGAGTTTTTCATGGGCCTTTCAATAATTTTCACGTCTGCGTTCACGACGCCAGGAGCCTGAAGCAGCTGGAGCAAAAACAGCCGTCGAAAGGAGTTAGCTTCGAGCTAGCCGCGTCGTCAAAGCCGACCGAAAGTAGTCTCCTCCACTGTAAAATTGTCTCCATCTACCTCCATGCGGCGTGCGTTATGTGAGACACCCCGGAAATTCGCTGCATCCGGTGTATTAGCTGATGGACGCACCCTTCCTGCACTAGATTTCACACACACACACACCTCTAGGGTTCGTGCAAGCGAGTTGACCGCGCCGCATTGATCTCTGATAACTCTGCACACACGTTTGCCTTTCAGAATGTTTTGAGAGCAGCGTTTCAAAATTCGATTAATTACTGCTATTTTAGAGATACCTACACAAAACGCCTTGATAAGGTATCCCTACGTTGAGTTTCTATCATTTTGACATTACACTATTGCATACTTTTAGGCGCAAATTTGCCAAACTTTCCCAACCGTGTGAAAGTCTCCCGTTCAAATGGAATTAATAAAGATACTTGTAGTGCGGATTGCATACTTTAAGGTTCAACCTCACCTTTTCAGCCTCAACGTATGCAAACCGCAGTCCAATGGTTTCTGACAATGCGAATTGCATCCCAAAAGGCACTTCTCATACCTTGCGCCAAAAAGTATGCAATCCCCAAGCCAACTTGATTCCGCACGGCTATATGATGATCAATAAAGGCTAGTTATGCATCCTGCCGAATGCTTACCGAATTGTCCATGATTGAAACTATAATTTTAAAACGCTTAACCGTTCCGTTTCACACGATTCGAACCTTCCGGCCCGTATGATTCAGCCTGTTCCCGTCTCCTGTTTGCGCACATTCAATCGCTCAACTCTCGAATGCGTTGCCAGCGTGCCCGAGCTGGAAGTTTTCTTTCCACCCAACAAGACCGGCCCACGCCCACGCGGCTCACGGCTGACAGCATCCTAATAACACATCGCCCCGAAGTCCCCGGCCAGGCCAGGCGGGAACAGCGCAGGATATGGAAATTTGTCGCCGTTGCTGCCCACCGTACCGTGTGATTGTGGCGCAGCGCACAAAAGCACCGTACCCCAGCTGCAGCGGGTCAGGAGGGCACCGCTGCAATTCCCGCCGGGGGGTACGCCCCGGGGAGCTCGAAACCGGTGCGCTGCGATGAAATCGAGATCCACAATCTGGTCCGGTGCAAAACTAAAAATCGATCAATCGTTTATCGGCGCCCGGGAGCCCGGGTCAGGCTAGCCGGCGAGTGAAGCGCACCGGAAGGTGTTGTGTAGCCCGCTACAGCCGAGGGAGAACACGACTGACAGGCAGCGGCGCATCCCCGAAACACGGCAACCCGCCACCGTGAAGCGCCGCCCGGCATTTACATATCTCTGCCGGGGCGAAAACAAAAGAGAAGTAGTCACCCAACTTCCAGCCGGCGAACCGGACCGGCCGGACCGGTGTCAGCGATGCCGCTCCCTATCGATAGCAAGCGGCGGGGTGAGATGGTACGCGCCGCGCCGGGGAAAATGACAATGAGTCGAGTTCATTATCATTCCTGGCGTGTAGTGGTGCGGCGCTGAAGGGATGCCACTTCCCGTACGGGAACCGATGATGTTTGAATAATTCACAACCTTTTCGTTCTATTCTTTTTTAGTTTTTCCACTCAGCTCGATGTGTAGGAGCCGTTTTGCTGTAAAGTTGGCATTTTTTTTTGCAATTTTAGAAGAGACACACTAATAAAAAAGTTCATACAACTAATATTGACTAAACCAACGTAGCTTTGTTCAATCCGCCTAAATGTATGCAATCTGACATTTTCAAGTCTAAAACTAGGCCCCAACCCCTGGATGTATGCTTTTTCGTTACTCGTGTCGTATACAGTATTAGCTTGCATACATTCAGGCGCAAACTCTCGCCAAGCTGCCCAAAAGCTGTCTCATTAGTGTATTTGAGTCAATCGACTACTAACTGTGTCTGAAAGCGTCCTATACACTGTGGAGATGAAAAATAGCACAGAAAACGAAAGACACGTCTCGGGCTAGCAGCTCGCTAGAAAATCAATTATTTCAACACCTTCTTAGCATTCTCCCGTGGCCTACTTCGGGGCCCGCTCCACTTTCATCCGAGTTTTTCATGGGCCTTTCAATAATTTTCACGTCTGCGTTCACGACGCCAGGAGCCTGAAGCAGCTGGAGCAAAAACAGCCGTCGAAAGGAGTTAGCTTCGAGCTAGCCGCGTCGTCAAAGCCGACCGAAAGTAGTCTCCTCCACTGTAAAATTGTCTCCTCTGTTTTTTTTTCTCTCGCCTTCACGCCTCCAACGCTCCTCCTGCTGCGGTGGAGGTCCTTTACATGCACTTGTTAAAATAGTCGCAACAAATTACAACTCAAGTCAGGGAACGTGACGTCCATGTCAAGTAGGTGGCGCACCCCACGGGAGAAGTTAGCCCGGGCGCCCGTAAAGGTCAACCCGGGCGGAGTTATTAGAGTCCCGGGTAAGTGAACGAAAGTGTCTTTTCGGAACTCACTCCCCCTCTCCGTGCGGTTTTTTTGTTTTTTTGCTTTCCTTTTTCTTCTCGTTCTCCACTCGAAGCACAACACCGGATCCACCGGAACACCGATCCGGCCCGGGGCTTGCTTCTCGCACGAACTCTCCGCCTGACAGCGGGATGACAAAACTAGCACGTAACACGTAAGCGGCTGTTCGGTTTGGGGTTTGTTAACTTTGTTGCGTCTCCTCCACCTCAAAGCCGGCGAGTACGTGCGCCGGGCCGGCGTGCGAAGGAAATTGAATAAACCCGTGGTAACGCCTGCCGAGGTATGCAATGATAAACACCGCGCCAGCATCAAAGCCCGGGCGGGCGTTCGCTGCTGCAGTTTTTCTCTCGCAACCCGGGCCACCGGGCCATCTAGCAGCTGTCGTAATATCGCCCCGGCAGCCCACAGGGAAACCGTAGCACAACCGCACAGCCACCAGCTTCTTGCGGTTGCGCTGCAGTGACTTTCGACTTTCGGTTTTGCAGGCACCCACGACCGACCGACGTGATATTTGATGCCGCTTACGGACAAACATTGCCACGAAGAGACGTGCGGAGCGATTACAGTGAGTCAATAGCAATTAACAAGGCAAGTCAGATAGCGTGGAAACCATATCTACAGAGTCTTATTTGTTTTGCCAGGAAACAAACGTAAACTTCAATCTGGTGATGTCTTCAGCCGGCCCGGAATGGACTGAAATATGGTTGAACGATCCAACAGAAGGCTAACTTCACGTCGAAAAAAACATCAATGCCTACAATTGCATACATTTAGGCGTTAATGTGCCACAAACACAGCCTTTTGCATATATGTTCTGTTGTGACTTAAAAATTAGCAGATATTATAATCATTTCTTGAAGTTTTCTCTGCCCTTTCCTGCTCCATTCCATCTTCCTTACACCCCAATCCAGAAAAGTACCGAGCATTGCTTTCATCGAGATTTTTTTCCTTTGGTTGGTTGGGTGAAACATTTTTTCAGGCCCACCGTTCGGCGGAACGGTTGTGATTAGGATTCGGGTTGCGAGGGGTAGCGCTCGGTAGCGAATGCCGAAATTACTCAATTTTCCCAGAAGGGGGCTACGTGGAGCTGCTGGACCGGGCGTGCTGGCATGGGTAGCTAGGAAAAATGTTTCACATCTTTCAGTATTTTCGTTTCCCGCTTCTTTGCTGTTTTGCTTCTCGAGCCGCGCCGCTCCCGCGGGCACGGGCCGTGTGAATGTTGGGCACGGATATCGAATAACACCCGAGAAATGTGAAAACAAAACTGAAAACTTCTCGTTTGAAAAGTTTGCCGATCATGGCGAGAAGTTACTTGTGAACGGGGCGATACCTTTTTTTTTGGTTTTCCTTCAATTTTTTTTTGTTTTTGTTAATGCTATATGTTCGTCTCTACCGTTGCCCGGATCGGAATGTGCTCGGAAAAGTGTTTCGCAGTCGGGGGGCACTCACCCCCTCCTTTTGATCCCTGTGCAGGGGACGGACGGAAGCAGTACTATATCGAGCGGCATAAAGAACAACCCTACAGGTGAAGCATTCGAGCTTCCCAATAAAAAAAATGAACATTGAGAAGCACATAATTGGCCAGTTAGCCAGCCCCCGGTATGCCGTCGATAACTAAACCCAAATCCGTCATCCTCTATTTGCGTGCAATCCATCGAGTGCGGCAGTAATCCATCGAGACGCTTTTGACAGATCTTTTTCTTTGACAGTCAAATATTCCTTACAAGGTCCGGACCGTCCGTACCATACCCTCCTTCTCCGAAGCTTTCTATCAATTTGTGCGCAACGGATGAATAGTTAACGTCCTAAATCTGGCCGGGCTCACGAAGAACTTGCGAGAAAAAAAAAAAAAACGCTCCTCCAGACTCGAAGTGCAAACACAGCACCCGGAAGGGAGTAGCCAATTGCAACAAGAAGCGAAAAAAGATCACGTTTCAAGGTAGCGAGCGAGCTGTTCGCCTCTAAAACTGCACAACTGGACGAACGAACCTAGGATACGAGTGAAGCCCTGGTGGAAGCCGACCAGGGCCGGAGCGAAGCCTAATCAAACGGATCACGGAAGAATCTTTGATGTGTTTAAAAAATTGATATATTGAGACAGCACACCGGGTTTGGGGGGGGGGGGGGGAAATGGCGCATCGTGAAATTAGCTCACACAGGTGAGTCATGGTCATATTAACCCATTTAGTCAAGGCTTCCAAAAAACCTTCGCATTTATTCTCATTTTATTGCGTTTTTTTAGAGCATGTTGCATACCTTCAGGCGAAATTTTCACTTCATCATAGACATATCCGCCTGCAGATAGGCAACACGATCAGCATCGTGAAGTTAGCTCACACAGGTGAACCAGGATCATATTAACCCATTAAGTCATAGCTTCCAACAACCATTCGTATTTATTACCATTCAATTGCGTTTTGTTAAGAGCATATTGCATACTTTCAGGCGTAATTTTCACTTCATCATAGACATATCCGCCTGCAGATAGGCAACACGATCAGCATTGTGAAATTAGCTCACACAGGTGAGTCATGTTCATATTAACCCATTTACTCACGGCATCCAAAAAACATTCGTATTTATTCCCATTTAATTGAGTTTTTTAGAGCACATTGCATACTTTCAGGCGAAATTTTCACTTCATCATAGACATATCCGCCTGCAGATAGGCAACACGATCAGCATCGTGAAATTAGCTCACACAGGTGAGCCAAGTTCAAATTTACCCATTTAGTTTGTTAAAAATAAATGTCTAAACAGATCCTGTAGGAGTAAGGTTTTGTAGGATCTTATTAATTGACTCTAACAAACGAAATGTTCCAAAGGAAAATCATCTAAACCATTACACAAAATATGTGATTCAATCTCAAGTCTCATCATATGTAGCCAACCGACATAGAGTCTGCTCCTGGTCTTAAATCCTCCAAACATAACTCCAACCCGGTCTACGTTCCGGTTGACCAGACTTCCACGTTCCAGAACTTCACCAAATGTGTTGAAGACAACAACAGCATGGACATACACAAAAAAAAAGTTGAGTAATTAAGTTTAACATAAATTTCATAATTGGATAAAAATGCAAATCCGAAAACGAGTCTCCCGTTTTGCGCGGGTGTTGAATTGCGATGTCGTGACGCGTTTTGCGTTTTATGAACTTGCGCTACCCGGTTGGATCATGGGGCGAAGGAATGCGAAACTAGCGCGGTTTCGCGGAGGAACGAGGAACGGGAAAAGAGAAAAAGAAAAAAAAGGCTCCACCAGTTAAAGGAACAGCAGCGGAACGTGGCGTGAGCTGCTTGACAAGCGGGTTTTACACCGTATCACTTGGCGACTTGGCACGGATGCTGGTGGCAGTTAGCGTAGTTGGGGTTGGGTGCGTCGGATTTACTTCAAAATGTCGCTATGAGCGTTTTATCATTTTGCACAGTAACAGCTTTACAATTGCAATAGTTTTTTGTTCCCATTTTCTCTAATAAAAGCTATTTCTCTGGAATGTCTTGTGGAACAGGGTTTCTAAAAAACAATCGTATTTATTCCCATTTAATTGAGTTTTTTTTAGAGCACATTGCATACTTTCAAGCGTAGTTTTCCCTTCATCAAAGACATATCCGCCTGCAGGTAGGCAACACAAACGGCATCGTGAAATTAGCTCACACAGGTGAGTCATGGTCATATTAACCCATTTAGTCAAGGCTTCCAAAAAACCTTCGCATTTATTAAAACTGACAAACCAATCTGTAATAAGTATGAATATAACGTCTAGATAAGAAAGATTGCGTAACTTCAGGCGTTAAGTATCATAATCTGCCTAAAACAGCCGAAAGCAGCCAGCTAAAAACATTTTTCGTGGTCATATTAGAAACCTTTATTTAAAAAAAGGCTTTGCGGATTATCGACCACTGTATTCAGTCTGTTTCGTCCTCAGCTATCCCATTTCACGTTAAAATACAAATGGCAAATACATTTTAGGATTGCAAATAAATCTGAAATAATTATAAATAAACCGTCGAAATAATAAAAATGCATAGCTATAGGCGCTAGGTAGCATAATCTACCTTAAATATCTTAGAGCAGCCAGCTAAAAGCAGTTTTCGCGATCATACTAGCAACTTTTATTCGAAAAAAAGTATTTTCAGATTGTCGACCACTGTATTAAATCTCTTTCTTCGTAGCCATCTCATTTTTCGTTAAATTCCAAAAGGAAAATTCATTCTAAACTGGCGACCAAATCTCTAATAATCATGAATAAAACGCCGGAATAAGCAAAATTGCATAACTTTAGGCGATAAGTAGCACAGTCTACCTGAACTATCTTAAAGCAGCCAGCTAAAAGCTGTTTTTGTTATCATATTAGTAAGGTTTATTTAGAAAAAGACTTTTCGGATTGTCGACCACTGTCATCAGTCTGTTTTGTCCGCAGCCATCCCATTTCACGTTCAAATACAAATGGAAAATGCATTCCAGGCTTGCAAACGAATCTGTAATAATTATAAATAAAACGTTGGCATAAGCAAACTTGCATAACTTTAGGCGTTAAGTACCATAATCTACCTAAAATAGCCGAAAACAGCCAGCAAAAAGCAGTTTTCGTTATCATATTAAAAACTTTTATTTGGAAAAAGGCTTTTCGGATTGTCGACCACTGTATTCAATCTCGTTTCTTCGCAGCAGTCCAATTTCTCGTTGAAACCCAAATGCAAAATACATTCTATACTTGCAAACAAATCTCTAATAATTATAAATAAAATATCGGAATAATGGCAATTGCATAACTTTAGGCGTTAAGTACCATAATCTACCTAAAATAGCCAAAAACAGCTATCTAAAAGCATTTTTCTTGATCATAATAGCAATCTTTATTTTGAAAAAGGCTTTTCGAATTGTCGACCACTGCATTCAATCTCGTTTCTTCGCAGCCGTCCCATTTCTCGTTAAAGTTTCACTCGACGGTGAGCTCGGGGCAAAAAAGTAGCAAACGCTACCTACCCCAACGCAACTAGAAATTGATGTGTCTCTATCGATTCCTGCCGTTACATACACGCCTGCAGCTGACCTGTTTCGCGCACGGTTAACCGGGCTCCATACTAGCCAACGCTGAGGGGTCGGTGCCCCCACAGACACCGCCTCGCACTGGTGCTCCATTAATTACCGAATTATCGCTCATCCCGGCAGCGGCGAGCTCGGCCTGTCTGCCTGCCCGCGTTTTCCTCCGTTGTCAACACGACCGGGAAGACGACCACCGCCGTGCCGCCCGCTGCGGTCCCGTCTAGCGCAAGGCGTGGCAAATGAACTTTCCCAAGTTTGCCAGCGGCGCTGTAATGATCCCCGCAAGCTGTAAAACCATTTGCCCCCTCACCCCATCTGCCACGCTCACGCCGGAAGCCGGCCCGGGTAGCGACAAACAATGCAACGCGGCGCGGCGAACAACCTGCCTAGACCTGCCAGACCGAACCCCACCCGGCACCCCTTTTTCGGTTTTGCTGCAAATTAACAGCGGAAAGTGGCGGTGAGAGTGTAATAAAAATTAATTTTATTAAAAACATAAGTTTCACTTTGTCTTTCGAGGCTGCCTGGGCGCCGCCGGGGCAGGCAGGGAGGGAGGGCGGCGCGAAGGGGAGCTGGAGAAGTAGTGTGAGAGAAACTGAGGGTGCAGTATATTACTGCCACCCGGCAGCAGCACGCGTTCCCGTACGCTAGGGACACGCCAGCACCCGAAGGTGCTCGACTGCTCAATTGTACAGCTCATCTGCTCGCCCCGGCAGCGCTCGGTTTCTCGTATTCAACAGGAGTTCAGTGGAGTTCGCGCTGCATTCTTCGACACCGCATTCTCCACGGAGACGTTGTGTTTAGGGTGACGATATTGCTGCTTCGAGATAAAATGCGAAGGTTTTTTGGAAGCCTTGACTAAATGGGTTAATATGACCATGACTCACCTGTGTGAGCTAATTTCACGATGCCGTTTGTGTTGCCTACCTGCAGGCGGATATGTCTTTGATGAAGGGAAAACTACGCTTGAAAGTATGCAATGTGCTCTAAAAAAAACTCAATTAAATGGGAATAAATACGATTGTTTTTTAGAAACCCTGTTCCACAAGACATTCCAGAGAAATAGCTTTTATTAGAGAAAATGGGAACAAAAAACTATTGCAATTGTAAAGCTGTTACTGTGCAAAATGATAAAACGCTCATAGCGACATTTTGAAGTAAATCCGACGCACCCAACCCCAACTACGCTAACTGCCACCAGCATCCGTGCCAAGTCGCCAAGTGATACGGTGTAAAACCCGCTTGTCAAGCAGCTCACGCCACGTTCCGCTGCTGTTCCTTTAACTGGTGGAGCCTTTTTTTTCTTTTTCTCTTTTCCCGTTCCTCGTTCCTCCGCGAAACCGCGCTAGTTTCGCATTCCTTCGCCCCATGATCCAACCGGGTAGCGCAAGTTCATAAAACGCAAAACGCGTCACGACATCGCAATTCAACACCCGCGCAAAACGGGAGACTCGTTTTCGGATTTGCATTTTTATCCAATTATGAAATTTATGTTAAACTTAATTACTCAACATTTTTTTTGTGTATGTCCATGCTGTTGTTGTCTTCAACACATTTGGTGAAGTTCTGGAACGTGGAAGTCTGGTCAACCGGAACGTAGACCGGGTTGGAGTTATGTTTGGAGGATTTAAGACCAGGAGCAGACTCTATGTCGGTTGGCTACATATGATGAGACTTGAGATTGAATCACATATTTTGTGTAATGGTTTAGATGATTTTCCTTTGGAACATTTCGTTTGTTAGAGTCAATTAATAAGATCCTACAAAACCTTACTCCTACAGGATCTGTTTAGACATTTATTTTTAACAAACTAAATGGGTAAATTTGAACTTGGCTCACCTGTGTGAGCTAATTTCACGATGCTGATCGTGTTGCCTATCTGCAGGCGGATATGTCTATGATGAAGTGAAAATTTCGCCTGAAAGTATGCAATGTGCTCTAAAAAACTCAATTAAATGGGAATAAATACGAATGTTTTTTGGATGCCGTGAGTAAATGGGTTAATATGAACATGACTCACCTGTGTGAGCTAATTTCACAATGCTGATCGTGTTGCCTATCTGCAGGCGGATATGTCTATGATGAAGTGAAAATTACGCCTGAAAGTATGCAATATGCTCTTAACAAAACGCAATTGAATGGTAATAAATACGAATGGTTGTTGGAAGCTATGACTTAATGGGTTAATATGATCCTGGTTCACCTGTGTGAGCTAACTTCACGATGCTGATCGTGTTGCCTATCTGCAGGCGGATATGTCTATGATGAAGTGAAAATTTCGCCTGAAGGTATGCAACATGCTCTAAAAAAACGCAATAAAATGAGAATAAATGCGAAGGTTTTTTGGAAGCCTTGACTAAATGGGTTAATATGACCATGACTCACCTGTGTGAGCTAATTTCACGATGCGCCATTTCCCCCCCCCCCCCCCAAACCCGGTGTGCTGTCTCAATATATCAATTTTTTAAACACATCAAAGATTCTTCCGTGATCCGTTTGATTAGGCTTCGCTCCGGCCCTGGTCGGCTTCCACCAGGGCTTCACTCGTATCCTAGGTTCGTTCGTCCAGTTGTGCAGTTTTAGAGGCGAACAGCTCGCTCGCTACCTTGAAACGTGATCTTTTTTCGCTTCTTGTTGCAATTGGCTACTCCCTTCCGGGTGCTGTGTTTGCACTTCGAGTCTGGAGGAGCGTTTTTTTTTTTTATGTCCATGCTGTTGTTGTCTTCAACACATTTGGTGAAGTTCTGGAACGTGGAAGTCTGGTCAACCGGAACGTAGACCGGGTTGGAGTTATGTTTGGAGGATTTAAGACCAGGAGCAGACTCTATGTCGGTTGGCTACATATGATGAGACTTGAGATTGAATCACATATTTTGTGTAATGGTTTAGATGATTTTCCTTTGGAACATTTCGTTTGTTAGAGTCAATTAATAAGATCCTACAAAACCTTACTCCTACAGGATCTGTTTAGACATTTATTTTTAACAAACTAAATGGGTAAATTTGAACTTGGCTCACCTGTGTGAGCTAATTTCACGATGCTGATCGTGTTGCCTATCTGCAGGCGGATATGTCTATGATGAAGTGAAAAGAGGATGACGGATTTGGGTTTAGTTATCGACGGCATACCGGGGGCTGGCTAACTGGCCAATTATGTGCTTCTCAATGTTCATTTTTTTTATTGGGAAGCTCGAATGCTTCACCTGTAGGGTTGTTCTTTATGCCGCTCGATATAGTACTGCTTCCGTCCGTCCCCTGCACAGGGATCAAAAGGAGGGGGTGAGTGCCCCCCGACTGCGAAACACTTTTCCGAGCACATTCCGATCCGGGCAACGGTAGAGACGAACATATAGCATTAACAAAAACAAAAAAAAATTGAAGGAAAACCAAAAAAAAAGGTATCGCCCCGTTCACAAGTAACTTCTCGCCATGATCGGCAAACTTTTCAAACGAGAAGTTTTCAGTTTTGTTTTCACATTTCTCGGGTGTTATTCGATATCCGTGCCCAACATTCACACGGCCCGTGCCCGCGGGAGCGGCGCGGCTCGAGAAGCAAAACAGCAAAGAAGCGGGAAACGAAAATACTGAAAGATGTGAAACATTTTTCCTAGCTACCCATGCCAGCACGCCCGGTCCAGCAGCTCCACGTAGCCCCCTTCTGGGAAAATTGAGTAATTTCGGCATTCGCTACCGAGCGCTACCCCTCGCAACCCGAATCCTAATCACAACCGTTCCGCCGAACGGTGGGCCTGAAAAAATGTTTCACCCAACCAACCAAAGGAAAAAAAATGCTCGGTACTTTTCTGGATTGGGGTGTAAGGAAGATGGAATGGAGCAGGAAAGGGCAGAGAAAACTTCAAGAAATGATTATAATATCTGCTAATTTTTAAGTCACAACAGAACATATATGCAAAAGGCTGTGTTTGTGGCACATTAACGCCTAAATGTATGCAATTGTAGGCATTGATGTTTTTTTCGACGTGAAGTTAGCCTTCTGTTGGATCGTTCAACCATATTTCAGTCCATTCCGGGCCGGCTGAAGACATCACCAGATTGAAGTTTACGTTTGTTTCCTGGCAAAACAAATAAGACTCTGTAGATATGGTTTCCACGCTATCTGACTTGCCTTGTTAATTGCTATTGACTCACTGTAATCGCTCCGCACGTCTCTTCGTGGCAATGTTTGTCCGTAAGCGGCATCAAATATCACGTCGGTCGGTCGTGGGTGCCTGCAAAACCGAAAGTCGAAAGTCACTGCAGCGCAACCGCAAGAAGCTGGTGGCTGTGCGGTTGTGCTACGGTTTCCCTGTGGGCTGCCGGGGCGATATTACGACAGCTGCTAGATGGCCCGGTGGCCCGGGTTGCGAGAGAAAAACTGCAGCAGCGAACGCCCGCCCGGGCTTTGATGCTGGCGCGGTGTTTATCATTGCATACCTCGGCAGGCGTTACCACGGGTTTATTCAATTTCCTTCGCACGCCGGCCCGGCGCACGTACTCGCCGGCTTTGAGGTGGAGGAGACGCAACAAAGTTAACAAACCCCAAACCGAACAGCCGCTTACGTGTTACGTGCTAGTTTTGTCATCCCGCTGTCAGGCGGAGAGTTCGTGCGAGAAGCAAGCCCCGGGCCGGATCGGTGTTCCGGTGGATCCGGTGTTGTGCTTCGAGTGGAGAACGAGAAGAAAAAGGAAAGCAAAAAAACAAAAAAACCGCACGGAGAGGGGGAGTGAGTTCCGAAAAGACACTTTCGTTCACTTACCCGGGACTCTAATAACTCCGCCCGGGTTGACCTTTACGGGCGCCCGGGCTAACTTCTCCCGTGGGGTGCGCCACCTACTTGACATGGACGTCACGTTCCCTGACTTGAGTTGTAATTTGTTGCGACTATTTTAACAAGTGCATGTAAAGGACCTCCACCGCAGCAGGAGGAGCGTTGGAGGCGTGAAGGCGAGAGAAAAAAAAACAGAGGAGACAATTTTACAGTGGAGGAGACTACTTTCGGTCGGCTTTGACGACGCGGCTAGCTCGAAGCTAACTCCTTTCGACGGCTGTTTTTGCTCCAGGGCAAACGTGTGTGCAGAGTTATCAGAGATCAATGCGGCGCGGTCAACTCGCTTGCACGAACCCTAGAGGTGTGTGTGTGTGTGAAATCTAGTGCAGGAAGGGTGCGTCCATCAGCTAATACACCGGATGCAGCGAATTTCCGGGGTGTCTCACATAACGCACGCCGCATGGAGGTAGATGGGTGGATGGAAAACTGATCCAAAAGCAGGGGCGAACTGAACCCTACGCTGACATGGCCCTTGTTGTGGTTCGGTGTAGTCAGCAACCCACCCACACACACACATGCACTCACACATCAGGCTAGACCACCAGTAAAACACCATTTCCGTGGTTCGACGCACGTGTTCTCCCTCGGCTGTAGCGGGCTACACAACACCTTCCGGTGCGCTTCACTCGCCGGCTAGCCTGACCCGGGCTCCCGGGCGCCGATAAACGATTGATCGATTTTTAGTTTTGCACCGGACCAGATTGTGGATCTCGATTTCATCGCAGCGCACCGGTTTCGAGCTCCCCGGGGCGTACCCCCCGGCGGGAATTGCAGCGGTGCCCTCCTGACCCGCTGCAGCTGGGGTACGGTGCTTTTGTGCGCTGCGCCACAATCACACGGTACGGTGGGCAGCAACGGCGACAAATTTCCATATCCTGCGCTGTTCCCGCCTGGCCTGGCCGGGGACTTCGGGGCGATGTGTTATTAGGATGCTGTCAGCCGTGAGCCGCGTGGGCGTGGGCCGGTCTTGTTGGGTGGAAAGAAAACTTCCAGCTCGGGCACGCTGGCAACGCATTCGAGAGTTGAGCGATTGAATGTGTGCAAACAGGAGACGGGAACAGGCTGAATCATACGGGCCGGAAGGTTCGAATCGTGTGAAACGGAACGGTTAAGCGTTTTAAAATTATAGTTTCAATCATGGACAATTCGGTAAGCATTCGGCAGGATGCATAACTAGCCTTTATTGGTCATCATATAGCCGTGCGGAATCAAGTTGGCTTGGGGATTGCATACTTTTTGGCGCAAGGTATGAGAAGTGCCTTTTGGGATGCAATTCGCATTGTCAGAAACCATTGGACTGCGGTTTGCATACGTTGAGGCTGAAAAGGTGAGGTTGAACCTTAAAGTATGCAATCCGCACTACAAGTATCTTTATTAATTCCATTTGAACGGGAGACTTTCACACGGTTGGGAAAGTTTGGCAAATTTGCGCCTAAAAGTATGCAATAGTGTAATGTCAAAATGATAGAAACTCAACGTAGGGATACCTTATCAAGGCGTTTTGTGTAGGTATCTCTAAAATAGCAGTAATTAATCGAATTTTGAAACGCTGCTCTCAAAACATTCTGAAAGGCAAACGTGTGTGCAGAGTTATCAGAGATCAATGCGGCGCGGTCAACTCGCTTGCACGAACCCTAGAGGTGTGTGTGTGTGATTATTAGTGTGTCTCTTCTAAAATTGCAAAAAAAAATGCCAACTTTACAGCAAAACGGCTCCTACACATCGAGCTGAGTGGAAAAACTAAAAAAGAATAGAACGAAAAGGTTGTGAATTATTCAAACATCATCGGTTCCCGTACGGGAAGTGGCATCCCTTCAGCGCCGCACCACTACACGCCAGGAATGATAATGAACTCGACTCATTGTCATTTTCCCCGGCGCGGCGCGTACCATCTCACCCCGCCGCTTGCTATCGATAGGGAGCGGCATCGCTGACACCGGTCCGGCCGGTCCGGTTCGCCGGCTGGAAGTTGGGTGACTACTTCTCTTTTGTTTTCGCCCCGGCAGAGATATGTAAATGCCGGGCGGCGCTTCACGGTGGCGGGTTGCCGTGTTTCGGGGATGCGCCGCTGCCTGTCAGCCGTGTTCTCCCTCGGCTGTAGCGGGCTACACAACACCTTCCGGTGCGCTTCACTCGCCGGCTAGCCTGACCCGGGCTCCCGGGCGCCGATAAACGATTGATCGATTTTTAGTTTTGCACCGGACCAGATTGTGGATCTCGATTTCATCGCAGCGCACCGGTTTCGAGCTCCCCGGGGCGTACCCCCCGGCGGGAATTGCAGCGGTGCCCTCCTGACCCGCTGCAGCTGGGGTACGGTGCTTTTGTGCGCTGCGCCACAATCACACGGTACGGTGGGCAGCAACGGCGACAAATTTCCATATCCTGCGCTGTTCCCGCCTGGCCTGGCCGGGGACTTCGGGGCGATGTGTTATTAGGATGCTGTCAGCCGTGAGCCGCGTGGGCGTGGGCCGGTCTTGTTGGGTGGAAAGTGGAGGAGACTACTTTCGGTCGGCTTTGACGACGCGGCTAGCTCGAAGCTAACTCCTTTCGACGGCTGTTTTTGCTCCAGTTGCTTCAACCTCGTAGCGTCGTGAACGCAGACGTGAAAATTATTGAAAGGCCCACGAAAAACTCGGATGAAAGTGGAGCGGGCCCCGAAGTAGGCCACGGGAGAATGCTAAGAAGGTGTTGAAATAATTGATTTTCTAGCGAGCTGCTAGCCCGAGACGTGTCTTTCGTTTTCTGTGCTATTTTTCATCTCCACAGTGTATAGGACGCTTTCAGACACAGTTAGTAGTCGATTGACTCAAATACACTAATGAGACAGCTTTTGGGCAGCTTGGCGAGAGTTTGCGCCTGAATGTATGCAAGCTAATACTGTATACGACACGAGTAACGAAAAAGCATACATCCAGGGGTTGGGGCCTAGTTTTAGACTTGAAAATGTCAGATTGCATACTTTTAGGCGGATTAAACAAAGCTACGTTGGTTTAGTCAATATTAGTTGTATGAACTTTGTTATTAGTGTGTCTCTTCTAAAATTGCAAAAAAAAATGCCAACTTTACAGCAAAACGGCTCCTACACATCGAGCTGAGTGGAAAAACTAAAAAAGAATAGAACGAAAAGGTTGTGAATTATTCAAACATCATCGGTTCCCGTACGGGAAGTGCATACATCCAGGGGTTGGGGCCTAGTTTTAGACTTGAAAATGTCAGATTGCATACATTTAGGCGGATTGAACAAAGCTACGTTGGTTTAGTCAATATTAGTTGTATGAACTTTTTTATTAGTGTGTCTCTTCTAAAATTGCAAAAAAAAATGCCAACTTTACAGCAAAACGGCTCCTACACATCGAGCTGAGTGGAAAAACTAAAAAAGAATAGAACGAAAAGGTTGTGAATTATTCAAACATCATCGGTTCCCGTACGGGAAGTGGCATCCCTTCAGCGCCGCACCACTACACGCCAGGAATGATAATGAACTCGACTCATTGTCATTTTCCCCGGCGCGGCGCGTACCATCTCACCCCGCCGCTTGCTATCGATAGGGAGCGGCATCGCTGACACCGGTCCGGCCGGTCCGGTTCGCCGGCTGGAAGTTGGGTGACTACTTCTCTTTTGTTTTCGCCCCGGCAGAGATATGTAAATGCCGGGCGGCGCTTCACGGTGGCGGGTTGCCGTGTTTCGGGGGTGCGCCGCTGCCTGTCAGCCGTGTTCTCCCTCGGCTGTAGCGGGCTACACAACACCTTCCGGTGCGCTTCACTCGCCGGCTAGCCTGACCCGGGCTCCCGGGCGCCGATAAACGATTGATCGATTTTTAGTTTTGCACCGGACCAGATTGTGGATCTCGATTTCATCGCAGCGCACCGGTTTCGAGCTCCCCGGGGCGTACCCCCCGGCGGTGGCGGGTTGCCGTGTTTCGGGGATGCGCCGCTGCCTGTCAGTCGTGTTCTCCCTCGGCTGTAGCGGGCTACACAACACCTTCCGGTGCGCTTCACTCGCCGGCTAGCCTGACCCGGGCTCCCGGACATAACGCACGCCGCATGGAGGTAGATGGGTGGATGGAAAACTGATCCAAAAGCAGGGGCGAACTGAACCCTACGCTGACATGGCCCTTGTTGTGGTTCGGTGTAGTCAGCAACCCACCCACACACACACATGCACTCACACATCAGGCTAGACCACCAGTAAAACACCATTTCCGTGGTTCGACGCACGTACTGGCCGGGGTGGCATCCGGTTAGTTTGGGTTGGCGGCCGGTGCGAACCAGATCCGATGGACCGCAAAAGGTCGGAAATGGAAATTCAACCCAAATATCCGTTCCGGTGCCGCAGCCGGGCGGTGTGATTGCCTATTGACGGGTTGCGCTTGGTGCGCCGGTGCATCGCGGTGCACATGGCAGTCGTGTTTTTCGTGCGAAAAAGGATAAAACCCCGGGGGTCTACGTTTCAGCTGGCGCTGCCGGACGACGGTACCAGCACCAACCGACTGACGGTGGAACGAACGCAACGGCGTGCTAGTACACACCGTGAACGGGATGAACGCCGCGTTCATCTTGTCCGGTCGGTGCCGGAGCCGAAAGCCGAGCGACATCACCGAACGGAGTGCATTGGATCCGGTCGAGGCGGTGGCGGATGCGCGCTCGGCAAACAGCCGAAGGAACCACTTCGGCCGCGGAAGGTGTGTGCTACTTCTTCGTGCCGTTCGGTAAAAAAGAAACACTTCGTTCGTCTTCGGTGGCAGCAAGAAGCACGGGCACGGGTTTCTTAATAGCGCCACTAATCGAGGGGGCGTTAAGTTTTGGAATTCACCCCCCCCCCACCTCCCCCACTCAAACGGTGCCCGAGCGTGGCGCGGTGTCTTCGGGTTCGCCCGTCGAGCAGCCTCCCCAGCTTCCGGCGAGCGGGTGGTCTCGTTTGCGCCTCGTGCGCTCCGTTCCGTTCTTGCCGACGGGGCGCCGTGCGGGCAATGCCGCCCCAGAGCGGTGCGTGAGACAGCTGCCGGGCGGTGTACGGTGCGCTCCCTCGCGCCAACGGGCGCCGGTGCGGCCGGGGGCTGGCCACAGCAGCGAGCGACAGTGGAGGCCGCCTCCAGGACCGGATTTTTGTGGGAGGGCTAAAAATGTTGCTCCTTGGCAGCTTCCTTCCGAGGTTTGCCGGGTTCGGCTGTGAGTTCGTGCGTTACTTCGGGCTCGGCTCGTGAACGTGTGGAGCCTACCGCGTGGGGTAAACGTCGAGCAAGGGCAGACACGTGAGGAAGTTCATTCTGTAGCCTGGCTCGGGTAGGGATGTAGCGATCGTGCGATCATTCAGCGATAAACTGCTAGGAATAGTATTCAGAAATATTTGCAAGTGCGCAAGTAAAGATAAAAGGGGGAAAGAGAGAGTATGACAAAAGAGAGTATAGGAGAGATAAGATAGATAGAGAGAAAGAGAGAGAGAGAGAGAGAATAGATAGAAAGATCGAGAAAAGAGATAAAGAGAGACAAAAAAGATAAAGAGAGAGAAAATCTAGGAAGAGAGAGAAAAGAGAAAGAAATATGGAGAGAAAAAGAAAAAAAGAGTGATAAAAGAGAAAAAAAGAAAAGAGAGAGCAAGAGATAAAACAGAGAAAAAGAAAAAGAGAAAGAGAAAGAGAGAGGGAGAACGAGAAGGAGAGATAAAAGTGAAAAAAGTGAGAGTGAAAGAGTTAGAAAGAGAGAGAGAGAGAAGAGAGAAAGAGTTAGAGTCTAGGTGAATAGAGGGTTATTAAAGCGTTATTTACACAAATTACCATTATTAAACTTCTTTCAACATGTTTCTCAGTTGCAAATAAACATTAAACCGACAAATTTGACGCTAAGACAAATTTAGCGCCGACAAATTTAGCGGGAGAGAAAGAGAAAGGTGGAGAGAAAAAGAAAAAGAGAGAGAGAGAGAGAGAGAGAAAAGAGAAAAAAGAAAGAAAAAAGAGAGCGAGAGATAAAAGAGAAAAAGAGACAAAGAGAGTTATTTACACAAATTACCATTATTAAACCTCTTTAGACATGTTTCCTAGTTGCAAATAAACATTAAACTGACAAATTTAGCGCTAAATAGAATAAAACACTCATAAAGCACTTATGTCACGCGAATTGCATACATCTAGGCACAATTTGTGAATATCAGCCTAAAAGTATGCAATGTGCAGGACAAAGTGCTTTGTGAGCGTACTGCGCGCTCTTTATTTTCCCAGCATTGATAAAAAAACGTTCCGACAGGGTTTGCGCCAAAATGTATGCAATCCGTTCTACATAGAACTAGTTTGCTTTAAATGTAAACAGCCGAAGGAACCACTTCGGCCGCGGAAGGTGTGTGCTACTTCTTCGTGCCGTTCGGTAAAAAAGAAACACTTCGTTCGTCTTCGGTGGCAGCAAGAAGCACGGGCACGGGTTTCTTAATAGCGCCACTAATCGAGGGGGCGTTAAGTTTTGGAATTCACCCCCCCCCCCACCTCCCCCACCCAAACGGTGCCCGAGCGTGGCGCGGTGTCTTCGGGTTCGCCCGTCGAGCAGCCTCCCCAGCTTCCGGCGAGCGGGTGGTCTCGTTTGCGCCTCGTGCGCTCCGTTCCGTTCTTGCCGACGGGGCGCCGTGCGGGCAATGCCGCCCCAGAGCGGTGCGTGAGACAGCTGCCGGGCGGTGTACGGTGCGCTCCCTCGCGCCAACGGGCGCCGGTGCGGCCGGGGGCTGGCCACAGCAGCGAGCGACAGTGGAGGCCGCCTCCAGGACCGGATTTTTGTGGGAGGGCTAAAAATGTTGCTCCTTGGCAGCTTCCTTCCGGGGTTTGCCGGGTTCGGCTGTGAGTTCGTGCGTTACTTCGGGCTCGGCTCGTGAACGTGTGGAGCCTACCGCGTGGGGTAAACGTCGAGCAAGGGCAGACACGTGAGGAAGTTCATTCTGTAGCCTGGCTCGGGTAGGGATGTAGCGATCGTGCGATCATTCAGCGATAAACTGCTAGGAATAGTATTCAGAAATATTTGCAAGTGCGCAAGTAAAGATAAAAGGGGGAAAGAGAGAGTATGACAAAAGAGAGTATAGGAGAGATAAGATAGATAGAGAGAAAGAGAGAGAGAGAGAGAGAATAGATAGAAAGATCGAGAAAAGAGATAAAGAGAGACAAAAAAGATAAAGAGAGAGAAAATCTAGGAAGAGAGAGAAAAGAGAAAGAAATATGGAGAGAAAAAGAAAAAAAGAGTGATAAAAGAGAAAAAAAGAAAAGAGAGAGCAAGAGATAAAACAGAGAAAAAGAAAAAGAGAAAGAGAAAGAGAGAGGGAGAACGAGAAGGAGAGATAAAAGTGAAAAAAGTGAGAGTGAAAGAGTTAGAAAGAGAGAGAGAGAGAAGAGAGAAAGAGTTAGAGTCTAGGTGAATAGAGGGTTATTAAAGCGTTATTTACGCACATTACCATTATTAAACTTCTTTTAACATGTTTCCCAGTTGCAAATAAACATTAAACCGACAAATTTGACGCTAAGACAAATTTAGCGCCGACAAATTTAGCGGGAGAGAAAGAGAAAGGTGGAGAGAAAAAGAAAAAGAGAGAGAGAGAGAGAGAGAGAAAAGAGAAAAAAGAAAGAAAAAAGAGAGCGAGAGATAAAAGAGAAAAAGAGACAAAGAGAGTTATTTACACAAATTACCATTATTAAACTTCTTGAAACATGTTTCCCAGTTGCAAATTAACATTAAACTGACAAATTTAGCGCTAAATAGAATAAAACACTCATAAAGCACTTATGTCACGCGAATTGCATACATCTAGGCACAATTTGTGAATATCAGCCTAAAAGTATGCAATGTGCAGGACAAAGTGCTTTGTGAGCGTACTGCGCGCTCTTTATTTTCCCAGCATTGATAAAAAAACGTTCCGACAGGGTTTGCGCCAAAATGTATGCAATCCGTTCTACATAGAACTAGTTTGCTTTAAATGTACTTTTCCAGCACAATCATAAACGGAATGTTGTGCGTGCTGAACGCTGCTGTAGGTCCGTTGTAATTATTAGCTATTCCGCGATTGAAGTGGACAAAAGCTCGGTCAGTTCCTTTCTAGCTCATCGACTGTTTGTCCACCGGGTTCGATTCTAAGCGCAGCGGTGTTGAGCGGTGTATCTGCAGCAACAAAACATCACACACGCAGCGAGCATGTACCAGCATGACCACGGTTCCGGTGGTTATCACACGAATCGACACCTTCCGG
>KZ070103.1:79133-98437 GCA_002091845.1 Anopheles cracens
GGTCCATTGTATGGATATCGGGAGATCGGTGATGCATCTCGATTTGCGTGTACGTGTGCCTGCAGGGCCTGCCGGTGCCCGGAAGCGGGTGCCTTTTGTGCGAGGCAGCACAGTGAGATGGGTTTTTTTTCGCTTTTTCATCATTCCTCCTGCCCGGCTCTGTGTATGTGTGTGTTGCAGGAGGAAGTGATTTTAATTGTGCTTGCAGTTGCGGGCCGGCTTTCGCTAACCAGCCCCAGTTACTGATTGGAAAACAAGCCTTTCCTTAGCCGAAGGAACGTTTAAGCCCCATTTTCCCGGCACGGTGGTTCACCTCGGGGGAACGTTCCGAATCGTTCGTGTAGGCCGAATAGATCATCGTACGGGTCGAGTGGCAGGCGATACCTCTGCACAGAACGCTTCCAGTCGGTGCCGAGCGAGGCAAAAAATGCGTCTCCAACAAACCGTCACACTGTGTTGCGTGACCTGGGAAAACCCGCACCGGATGCAGACGGGTATGCGAAACAAAAACCAAAGCAAAAACCAAACGATCCCAAAGCAAACGATGAGAACAAAAAACTCAAACACACACGCTCGGACAACCTGACGAATGACTGGTGATTGGTGTAAAAAAAAAACAAACAAAAAAACACAGAACAGGGGCAGTGAGATGAAAACAAAAACCGGGATAAAAATCGCTCTCGCTACTCCCCCGGAAATAATTGAAATCTATTCCACTGCACGCCCGGCAAACGTCAGGGACCCGTACTCCGAGCACCGAAACCGAAACATCAAAACCAATCGTTCTCCCCCCCAGAGTTTTGCCAGCACACGCGCGCGCGCACGTGTGTATGTGTGTTTTTTCCACAAAAAAAAAACGGTGAAACTACCGGAAGCTGCCTGCAGCTTCGCAAGCGTCGATTTTCACACGCCACTGACACCGAAGCTTCCGCCCGGCGCACGGTGCGAGTAACTGTGCGCAATTACTCGATCTTTAAGATCAATAATCGATGGGGGATACGTTTCGCGTGTGCCTATCGGTTGCTTTGGGTTGGGTTTGAGATTGGCGATAGCGATGGGGAAGCGAAAAAGAGTGCGTTAAGTGTCGACTGAGCGGAGAAGGAGCAAAACAATGTTTATGAATATTTAGTTCCATAGTTTGCTTAAGTTATCAATAGAAAATGTTTTTTCTTATCCCGGAAAAGCCTTTTTCTAGGAAAAACAAAAGCCTTTGAATGGCTAGAAAAGCCTTTTTCAATTGAGTGTAAGTGTAGTGTATCGGTTTTACCACTTAAAGCGCAAATAAAGATTATTCGCCTAAATGTATGCAATTTGCACTGCATTTGATGATACATTTGAATTATACGAGATAGGTGGTAATAATTTACGAGTGGTGTAGACAGTTGGTTGGAACGAAAAATAAAATCTTTTCAAACTGCCTGCAAGTATGCAATTGAATTAGCATCACCCAATTGCATACCTTAAGGCGTTGACAATAAATAATAAAACGCGGCTGACTTAGCGTCATCCAACTGCACATTTACGGGCGTTGAAAATAAATGCTGTTCGAATCACTCGCACAAATGCATCTGATAGAGCGTCGCTCATTTGCATACCTTCAGGCGCGAATAAGATTTTTTTTTACTAAATTACACATATTTTTGTAAAACTACAGCTATTATATGAGTGTAAGTGTGGTGCATCGTGCCTATTACTTTAAAACGCAAATAAAGTTTTTTAGCCTAAATGTATGCAATTTGCACTGCATTCGATGATATATGTTAATTATAGGAGAAGAAAGGAACAAAGCGATAGCGATTCGGTAAACAAAACCACCACGGCCACCGGCAGGGTTTTGCGCTAGGATCCGCAGCATTCGGAAGCGTTTCGTGCAACGCTTTGCCGGCGCGCTAGATAATGGCCGATGCTTCGGGAGTCATTGTCGTTTTTTTCCCCCGTTGCTGTATCTCTTCAACTTTCTCACATCGCCACGCGCAGTGCAGCGCGTGCCGTGACAGCACAAAAATGCTGTCGACGCCAAAAATGTCTTCCCTACCCAGCCGGACATCCCACCAGCCCAGGAACCGGCGGAAGCTGGCTGCATTCCTCGGGTGCAGCCGGGCTTAGTGTGGCCGCAAATGGCGTCAGCATTTGTCGCATTCGTCACCCGTTCTCGCGCGGGAGGGCCGGGCGAGAGCGGTCAACATTTTTCCTCGCCCCGTGTGGCCGGCTGCAAGTCATCCGTTTCATTACCGTAATCATCGGCCCACTCGGTGCGCAGTAAACGCCGACCGACCGTGGCTGACGAGCGTGCCCCGAATGACAGATGGAACGGGGTTGAAATTGCTTTCATAAGCCATCGATCAAAAGGCCGGCCGCTGGTGGATGAGTGCGTTTAGAGCGCCCAGGAACGTGATGCGTCCGGTGCAAAGCGCAACAGTGCAACGGCAGTGAGCAGTACGTCAAAAGAATGCCGTTTGCTGGACGAGCTGAGAAAGACCATCGTCGAAGAGGAGGAACTTCACGACAGCAGTCCATTTTAGTGCCCACATTACACGAAACGAAGCTTCCGGATGTAAATGAAAATTACTGTCTAGCGAAATTTAGTGTCGTTTGCAAGCGAAAGGATAAATAAAGCGTTACGAAAACTGCCAGAGTGATTGAGCAATTTAACGCCTACCGTTTGCTGGACGAGCTGAGAAAGACCATCGTCGAAGAGGAGGAACTTCACGACAGCAGTCCATTTTAGTGCCCACATTACACGAAACGAAGCTTCCGGATGTAAATGAAAATTACTGTCTAGCGAAATTTAGTGTCGTTTGCAAGCGAAAGGATAAATAAAGCGTTACGAAAACTGCCAGAGTGATTGAGCAATTTAACGCCTAGAAGTAGGCAATAGTAGGCTAAACGATTTGTTAACACTTGGTTATTATTATGTACTTTAATGAATTTGATTTATTATCTCGTGTTTAAGAAGAAACCGAAAAGTGTTCGTTAAACAATAAAAAAAACGCTTTTTACAGTAGATTGCATACATTTAGGCGAAAACTTCAGTCTAATCAGTCCTGAAGGTCTAATAAGCTTCTGAGTGTCAATTGACACCAATTTCCATAGCAAAACATTATTATTCAGCGTTTTTGGGCTCGGAAACATAAGCCAGCGTAATGTTCGATCCCTAATTTGTCCGAGGAGAACAAATTATGAAATTAATAACTATCGGTTTCAACCAACCAGCTCGTCTTATTTTAATGTATTTATGTATCATCTTGTTATGACGAAAAAACGGAGAAGCATTCATTAAACAATTATGAAACGTTTGGAACAGCAGATTGCATACATTTAGGCGAAAACTTTATTCTAATCGGTCCTGTAGGTCTAATAGGCTTCTAGGTGTCAATTAACAGCAATTTCCATAGCTAAGAAATACTATTTGGCGTTTTTGGGCTCGGAAACATAAGCCAGCGTGATGTTCGATCCCTAATTCGTTCGAGGAGAGCATATTATGAAATAAATAACTATCGGTATCAATCAATCAGCTCGCTTTATTTTAATGCATTTATTTGTCATCTCGTTATGACGACGAAACGGAGAAGCATTCATTAAACAATTATGAAACATTTGATACAACAGATTGCATACATTTAGGCGAAAACTTCAGTCTAATCGGTCCTGTAGGTCTAATAAGCTTCTAGGTGTCAATTGACACTAATTTCCATAGCTAAACCTTATTATTAGGCATTTTTCGTGTGGCCGGCTGCAAGTCATCCGTTTCATTACCGTAATCATCGGCCCACTCGGTGCGCAGTAAACGCCGACCGACCGTGGCTGACGAGCGTGCCCCGAATGACAGATGGAACGGGGTTGAAATTGCTTTCATAAGCCATCGATCAAAAGGCCGGCCGCTGGTGGATGAGTGCGTTTAGAGCGCCCAGGAACGTGATGCGTCCGGTGCAAAGCGCAACAGTGCAACGGCAGTGAGCAGTACGTCAAAAGAATGCCGTTTGCTGGACGAGCTGAGAAAGACCATCGTCGAAGAGGAGGAACTTCACGACAGCAGTCCATTTTAGTGCCCACATTACACGAAACGAAGCTTCCGGATGTAAATGAAAATTACTGTCTAGCGAAATTTAGTGTCGTTTGCAAGCGAAAGGATAAATAAAGCGTTACGAAAACTGCCAGAGTGATTGAGCAATTTAACGCCTAGAAGTAGGCAATAGTAGGCTAAACGATTTGTTAACACTTGGTTATTATTATGTACTTTAATGAATTTGATTTATTATCTCGTGTTTAAGAAGAAACCGAAAAGTGTTCGTTAAACAATAAAAAAAACGCTTTTTACAGTAGATTGCATACATTTAGGCGAAAACTTCAGTCTAATCAGTCCTGAAGGTCTAATAAGCTTCTGAGTGTCAATTGACACCAATTTCCATAGCAAAACATTATTATTCAGCGTTTTTGGGCTCGGAAACATAAGCCAGCGTAATGTTCGATCCCTAATTTGTCCGAGGAGAACAAATTATGAAATTAATAACTATCGGTTTCAACCAACCAGCTCGTCTTATTTTAATGTATTTATGTATCATCTTGTTATGACGAAAAAACGGAGAAGCATTCATTAAACAATTATGAAACGTTTGGAACAGCAGATTGCATACATTTAGGCGAAAACTTTATTCTAATCGGTCCTGTAGGTCTAATAGGCTTCTAGGTGTCAATTAACAGCAATTTCCATAGCTAAGAAATACTATTTGGCGTTTTTGGGCTCGGAAACATAAGCCAGCGTAATGTACGATCCCTTATTTGTTCGATGAGGGCAAATTATGAAATTAGTAACTATCGGTATCAATCAACCAGTTCGGTTTATTTTATTGTATTTATTTATCATCTGGTTTTAACGAAGAAACGGAGAAGCATTCATTGAACAATTATGAAACATTTTATACAACAGATTGCATACATTTAGGCGAAAACTTCAGTCTAATCGGTCCTCTAGGTCTAATAAGCTTCTAGGTGTCAATTGACACTAATTTCCATAGCTAAACCTTATTATTAGGCATTTTTGCGCTCGGAAACATAAGCCAGCGTGATGTTCGATCCCTAATTCGTTCGAGGAGAGCATATTATGAAATAAATAACTATCGGTATCAATCAATCAGCTCGCTTTATTTTAATGCATTTATTTGTCATCTCGTTATGACGACGAAACGGAGAAGCATTCATTAAACAATTATGAAACATTTGATACAACAGATTGCATACATTTAGGCGAAAACTTCAGTCTAATCGGTCCTGTAGGTCTAATAAGCTTCTAGGTGTCGATTGACACCAATTTCCATAGCTAAACATTATTATTAGGAGGTTTTGAGCTCGGAAACATAAGCCAGCGTAATGTTCGATCCCTAATTCGTTCGAGGAGAGCATATTATGAAATAAATAACTATCGGTATCAATCATCCTCGGCTCGGTAGTTAAGGTGGAGGTGGTTTTACTGAAACTTTATCCATATGTGCCCGCGCCCCGGGTGAATCGATCAAACTAACTTTCCGCGCGTGCATGACTCCGCAGGGTTTTATTTATTTGCACAGCGAGTGTTTCATTGCTGCTGCTGCTGCTGCTGACCTGTGTGCCGGATTCTTGCGTTTTTCGATTGATAAACCGTGCTTCTTCGGTTGCGCGAACAACTGTATGTGTGCACGTTTAAGAACGTTACGCTCCTACGAGTACACGTAACCGGAGATAATGCCCTGCTCGGGAATGTATCGCTTCACTTCCCTTTTGTCCCGAAACGGACCGGGGACGCAATCGAAAATGCAAATACACACCGGTACACTGTTGCGCCTGGTTTTGCTGGCAGCGTACGGCAACACTCTTGCCCACTCGCAGGCGTCGAGTGCTCTCGACGTTACGAGAGGAGGCTGCGTCATATGGTGTGCGCTGGGGGACAAAGAAAAAAGGCGCAACTAAGTGGCCCTTTCCGGGCACTGACGAGAGCAACATGACAGATTTATTTGCTCCTCGTTGAAAAATTATGCCTACGTAGGTGGCTGTTGAGAAGGTACACCAAATAAAGATGTTTTGAAGAGGGGTTTTTCAAGCTTCAAAATAAAACCATAATGTGTCAGCAGAGCACAGTGCGAGAATTTGATCATAATCCGGCTCGAAGGACCAACATCGCTTTTCTCTTTGCTTTGTGGATATTTTACTGATCTTTTTTCTATCATAAACTTATAAACTTTTTTATTTGACACGAGGGGTTTCATTAATCGTGTCTCAAATTTGTGTTCATGTATTTGAATTATTTAAAAAATCCGGTTCGAAGGACCAAAATCGCCTAACTACTTTCGTTGCGAATATTCAACTGATAGATTTTCTTTATATGATACATTCATGATTGTTTTCAACTGACGCGATGGGTTTCACGAAACGTTTCTCAAATTTGTGTTCATGTATTTTAATTATAAAAAATCCGGTTCAAAGGACCAACATCTCCCTATTATCTTTTTCTGTTAGCACACATTTATAAATATTTTAAATTAAAACGATGTGTTTAATCAACCATGTTTGATTCAAGAACCAAGTTCATGTTCATAAAAAATCGAAAAACAAATCCGGTTCGAAGGACCAAAATATGTTCTTTGCTTTTATCTTGCTTTCAATTCATTTAAAGACACATTTTTATTTTTCATCGGATGTTTTCTTGTTTAAAACAGTAACACAACTGATCATCATAGCACACAAACGAAGTCGAAGAAGCGCATCCGGCTCGAAGGACCTGAAACGCAAAAGTTTCACTTTTATTATATTGTTAACTAGTTTTCGGCGTGTTTAATGATCGGTGTGCTATCGACTGCCGCATTGTAGCGTCAATCGTTCGATTTACAATCAAACACCCATTGCCAGCACCGATTCAAACCGTCACGCCATTGTAGCGCGGTAATTGTAAATAATTTTACAACCATTGCACTACACGTGCCGGCTTCGAGCCAGGATTCGAGCGCACCGAACGGCGGAAGAAGAAACGAAGAATCACAATACCTACCGCTTACGTACACTTGCGCGAGGCGGGGGCGACTTGAGGGTGGTGGCCGTGGCGTGAGCCAGGCAAAGAAAACAGCTCCTGCCGGTGGAGAAAAACCGACAACAAGCGCTACACAATCGAGCACTAAACAACTGTATGTGTGCACGTTTAAGAACGTTACGCTCCTACGAGTACACGTAACCGGAGATAATGCCCTGCTCGGGAATGTATCGCTTCACTTCCCTTTTGTCCCGAAACGGACCGGGGACGCAATCGAAAATGCAAATACACACCGGTACACTGTTGCGCCTGGTTTTGCTGGCAGCGTACGGCAACACTCTTGCCCACTCGCAGGCGTCGAGTGCTCTCGACGTTACGAGAGGAGGCTGCGTCATATGGTGTGCGCTGGGGGACAAAGAAAAAAGGCGCAACTAAGTGGCCCTTTCCGGGCACTGACGAGAGCAACATGACAGATTTATTTGCTCCTCGTTGAAAAATTATGCCTACGTAGGTGGCTGTTGAGAAGGTACACCAAATAAAGATGTTTTGAAGAGGGGTTTTTCAAGCTTCAAAATAAAACCATAATGTGTCAGCAGAGCACAGTGCGAGAATTTGATCATAATCCGGCTCGAAGGACCAACATAGCTCGGAAACATAAGCCAGCGTGATGTTCGATCCCTAATTCGTTCGAGGAGAGCATATTATGAAATAAATAACTATCGGTATCAATCAATCAGCTCGCTTTATTTTAATGCATTTATTTGTCATCTCGTTATGACGACGAAACGGAGAAGCATTCATTAAACAATTATGAAACATTTGATACAACAGATTGCATACATTTAGGCGAAAACTTCAGTCTAATCGGTCCTGTAGGTCTAATAAGCTTCTAGGTGTCGATTGACACCAATTTCCATAGCTAAACATTATTATTAGGAGGTTTTGAGCTCGGAAACATAAGCCAGCGTAATGTTCGATCCCTAATTCGTTCGAGGAGAGCATATTATGAAATAAATAACTATCGGTATCAATCATCCTCGGCTCGGTACCAGCAAATGGAGGACCCTTATCCCGCCCGGAACCGAGCTAAACCAAACCCTCGCGTGCATTTGTGAGCGACACGAAAACCACCCCGCAGCGACCACAGCGACCGAGTGAGTGACAAACCTTTCATCGCCACCGCATGTGTTTTAGGCCGCGGAGCGTTTGTTTTGTTTTTGCCCTACAGTTGTGGCTGCTTTTTTTCATGCTGCTGCTCCCACTCTTTGCCTTTCTCTCTTTCTCTCTCCATTTACCACCGCCGGTGGGACAAACCGCACGCGAGACAACCCGTGTAGGGGGGGGGGGGGGGGGTTAAGGGGTTCGAGCGCACCGAACGGCGGAAGAAGAAACGAAGAATCACAATACCTACCGCTTACGTACACTTGCGCGAGGCGGGGGCGACTTGAGGGTGGTGGCCGTGGCGTGAGCCAGGCAAAGAAAACAGCTCCTGCCGGTGGAGAAAAACCGACAACAAGCGCTACACAATCGAGCACTTTTGCTCTCCCCCGCCCCGGCTTCGGTGTAATCCGTGAATGGCAATTTTTACCTTCCACCGGGCGCCGTCTGCCGCCTGGTTGTGGGTGTTTTTGGAGCTAGCAGGAAAAACGAACGAGCAGGAGCACACCCAGCGCAGGCACGGTGTGCGCGAAGCTGTGTGTACAGAGCGTGAGCGAAGAAAGCCGTTGGTACGTTGGTGCGAGGCGCGTTTCGGAACGTTATGGCACCCGCGGGACGGCACGTCGTCGGGCCAATCGAGAAAGAATGGAATAATAACACCACGGAACTTGGGTGGCTCTCGCAAGGATCAGCTTGTTATTCATGCCACCGTGGTGTACATCCTGCGGGCAGGAGCAGGCTCGGGCCCCCTCGGCACGAAATCGCTTATAATGGCTTATGCTGTGCGCTCCCTCGTGAGTTGCTGCTGCAATTGCTGCGCGCCGCTGCTAGAATAAGAAGGCGAACAGAAGAAAAGCAACAAAAAAAAAGCTTACTAGAAAAGCAAAAAGGCTAGACTGCAACCCGCTCCCGCTCCCGACAGAAGCAGCTTGAAATGAGCAGCGAGCGAGACGCTGGTGACTGTTTTTTTTACATTCCTGCCGCACGGCTACCGGCCTGACCGAACGGATTTAATGGGACCCGGAATGGCAAAAGAAACTGGAGGCAGCAAAACAAGTACGCCACAGCGCGCAGCATACAGAGCCATTCGCAGCGAGACGGAAACGTTGGGGAGGGAGTGAACCCATCAACCCGGAAGCATCCCCGAGACCGGCTGCGTCTGCGTCTCGGTCCGTCCGGTGTTAAAGCGGTCGGGGTGGTGTGTGTGTGCTTTTTTTGTAGTTGGTTTCGTTCCTTCTTCATCTTCTGCCGTTGTCGCTCGGCCCACCGGAAAGTGCACCGGAAGCCGGAAAGTGGTGGATCTTATGATAACAATAAACAGATACTCGAGCCTGTCCCACCCCACCGGGCGGAGGTTTCTTTCCCCGTTCTGCCCGTTGAAGTTTGGAGCCCATTTAGATGCACTTAACCTCACTCGGTGCCCGGCCGGGTACCGGTACCGGTGCGGGAGTATTTATTTATTCTGAGCCGCGGGTTCGCTACGCACTTGACGGGTGTCTGCGTTTTCGCCGGTGGTGGAGGCGTGTTTTTTTTTTTGTTGGTGCGAATATTTATGCGGTTAAATGTCTTCGCAGATGAGAGTGCCACTCGCCGGGCGTATGATACGGAAAAAAGTGTTGAGAACGCAGGTAGCGGTCAATATTTAAATTACTATCCATGCTGTATTTTTGGTTGATTTTTTGGAGCCCGCAGATGTAAAATATTGACTGAGCTATTTTCTATGAATATCAATACCTGACAAGTATTCTCTTTTCAATACTTTAATAAAGTAAACGTTAAAATGATTTAATATAGTCATGTCAACAACAATATCGAGAAAAATAAACAATTGTAACGAGAATTGCATACTTTTGGGCTGATATTCGACATTTGCTCCTAAAAGTATGTAATTTGCAATAACAATTCAGCGTGTGAAATGAATTGCATACTTTTCGGCGAAAAAATATTTTCCGCCAGAAAGTATGCAATCTGCATGACATTCGTCATTTAATGGTCATTTAATGGTAAAAATGAAGTATAGAGTCCCTGTTTATCCGTTTGACAGTTTTCGTAGATCAGGTGGGCGACACACTAGACTAACATGATTTCAATCGAGGGTTTATTTCAGATGTAGGTTTGTTCACATTTGGATTTGTTTTGAAATGGATTGTTTACTCTGTTTTTGCCATACCGTTGTCAATGTTTAAGAAGTTCGTGCATCTTCAAGCGTTTGAAACCTTGCGCGACTGAAACTTGCGCGACTCTTTGCGCTTGGCTCTTGGCACCGGCATACGGCCATGCCTTGCAACCGGAATGCCTAAAATGATAGAACACACAGTTTTAGTTGATACAAACATCGCGACTTACCCGTAAAGTTTTGGTTTTAAACGCTTAAAGATGCATGCACTTCTTAAACATTGGCAACGGCATGGCAAAAACAGAATAAACAATCCATTCCAAAACAAATCAAAATGTAAACAGACCTACACCAGAAATGAACCCTCGATTGAAATCGTGTTAGTCAAGTGTGTCGCCCACCATGAAAACTATCAAACGGATGAACAGGGACTCTATGCTTCCTTTCTATGCTCTATGCTCTATGCTAACTATTATTTTATTTGGGAAGACGTAGTTTAGATAGTTGTTATGGAGTTTGTAAATGTTAAAATACTTCTTCAATGACAGTTTATTACATTTATTCCCATTTTACGCTTATAACCAATATAATTAATAAATGTTATAACGCAAGCTAAGAATGGTATTTAGCAAGCCAATACAAGCAGCAGGGTTCGAAGGATTAAAAATAAACTAAACGTGTTTATCATAATTTTATAAACCCCGCTAATAGATTGTCGCAGCCCCCCGCTGGGAACGTTGAAAGTGCACGGTTGCTACGCAAGCGGCACGAAATTGGACTGTAACGCTGATTGTGGCATTGTGGCAGCAATAATCTCGACCGCAAAGCGATGTCCACCGCTTTCGGCCCGAATAATCCTACTAACCGATTTAATCCGGGCACGGCGAGCGGACAGATCAAAGCGTGCGGCGAACAGAACCGGGCGCGGGCAACGCGATACGGAAATTTCACCCGTTGCCGGAACATATTGGAACGTATTTATCGGTCCGGGAGGGCCGAACCTACACCGTGGACATTGTTGAAAGGAAAATTGAGTGGTAGAGAGGGAGCCACCGTGGAAAAACCCGACCATCCAGCCACATGGTCAAGACAAAGTTAATTTCGGAGTCTTTTCATTCGTGCTCGTACGGTGCAACATCGGTACCGCGCCGTCAGTGATCTTGTGGTGCGCGGAACCGAATGTGCTCCCGGTGCCTTTCATTAGCTGCTTTCCACTTCAGCTCCACCGGAACGTAGATCGGACGGTCGAGCCGGGGAGACTTTCGATCGAGCTCGGTGTCCCATTAAAAACGGATTATTTACTGGACGGCCCGCCGTGGAGACGCGCGTTCTGCGGTTGGCTGTTTCGCCGAGTGGGCAACGAAAAACGAGCAGAAACAAAAAAAAACACACACCAAGCCGCAGTCCACACGCTGGTGTGACGATTTTGCGGGCAGCTCGAAATCAGAAGCACCGGTTTCCGGGAACGGTTATGAGCAGTTACTGGATTAAAATTGGGGTTGATCGCGTAGGAGGATGGTCGCAGATGACAGGGTCTGGTTAGGTTTGGCGTAATGTATGCGCCTCCGGGAGCTGTGTGGCATAAGTTTTTACGAGCGTACGTCCAACGGATTGGGCGATAGCGTTTTCCGGCCAATTTCGAGCGTCAAAGAGAGTTTTATTTAAAGAAGATTTTTTTCTTTCGATTATGTTCGTTAGGGTTCTATAGAAATTGATCCGATTGTTGGACAGAGAAATCTCAGTGAGATGGATCCAACAAACAGAGCGTTAATGAGGCACTAATAAACAATTATTACTCGCTTTGTGCGCTTTTAGGCGAATAATTGTTCTATCAGCCTCAAGGTATGCAATCGGTACGACAAACAACAACAAAAAAGATGTTATGACGATGTTTGAACACTGCTTTGATAATGCATACCGGCTGAGCGATAATTTCAAACTAAAACGCTACATGTAACGCCTACAGGTATGCATCCCGCAATACACATTAGTTACATCGCATCTTTTTTTAATACTTTAATTGCTTGTTTTTACTTTTCATCGTCGCATTTGCTCTGTTAAAGCCAGCAAACGAGCGTAATTGAACAAATGCTGACTAATAAGATTAAACATATGCCTGAAGTGTCAAAAACTTGTTTTTAAACTTGTGTTTTCGCATCGCTTTTGCTCACTAGTGCGACACGCATTAAGTCGTCATTATTTCTACATAATCACAGCCATCGACGGATGAAGCCGGGTGGGTGCGGGCATATGTTAGGCTCCGACCGTAGAAGAAAGCCATTACGAGTCCGGGGACAGTAATGGTGGCATACTAATGTGGAAGCCCGCCGAGTTTGCCGTACTTGCCGGTACGCTGCCGCCATGGGCGAAGGGCGAAGAATTACTGCGCCTGCAAGACTGAAAACAGCACTGCAAAATAATTAATTATTCAAATGCTGAAATAAAGCGATCCTGCCCGTAATGAAAATCAGGCGCTGCTCGTCTGCTGTATGTTCGTTCGGTCGGTATGGTTGCAACACAAAAAAGGAGAACATAATGTTTTAATGTTTTTGATGAATTTTTATTCAATTATTTTCTTTCGAAAATCTTTTTTGAGCTGATAATTATTCGTATTTTTTGTTAAAAACCAGTAGAATTAACGTACTATGCTGAAATGATTATTTGAGAATAGTTTGTGCGTTACTAGTCATAACTCTGTAATAGTTTGCTCGCGATATAATGTAAGTAGGCCTAAAATAGATTGAAACGCCTGAATATATGCAATCTATGTAGTTGGAGAGCTCGGTGTAGGCTAGCAAACAATTCCGCCTGCGTGTATGCAACAGTCACAATACATTCAAAGTATTCTTGGCGGATACACCGCAAAGTATTCAATTTGACGGATACCGGCTATTTCCATATGCTTATACTTACTAGCCATACAGAAAAAAAGTCATAATAATAAATAAAAACCGAAGGTCATCCAGCCCTGACCCAATAAATTTAGTTGATTAAAATAATTAAAAAAAGAAGCGTAAGGTTGCAGCGCCCCCATGCGAAACGGTAACGCAAGCGGCACACTCATGAATCTCAAGTAGGTGCCGGTGGAAAGGGAAAGATCGTCGCCAGTCGCGAAGGTGCAAAGCGGTCCAAAAACCCGAAAAATCGCACCGTCAACCTTAGCCCAGCGCTGGACGCTAAGGGTTCAGCTTCCCGTCCAGGGCATATGCAGGGCCGCATCTTTTTAGTGCTCTGTTTGATTAAGGGTCGTTACGCTTACGCTTACGGTTCAAGTGATAAAAATATTACCTGACACCACGCGGGTTGGCCCTCGCTCCGGGACACTCCCTCGAACGCCACCGAGAGGATATGCGTGGCAGAGAGTGACAAGAAGAACAAAAAAACATACTCATACATAAGCTCCCTGACCCGTGCGAGGGTTGGCAGTACCTGCTGCGGCCAAATCCGAAACCGGATATCCACCGCCACTTCACCACGCGACGGTGAGAAAATTTTCCCGCAGACAAATCTGAAGGGGCAAGAAAAAGAAGAAGACAAAAAAAGAGAACGACAGAGAACGATGGAAGAAGTGGCAGCCCCGGATCCGGACCTAACACCCGCCGGCAAGGTGTTGAACGGTGGCGGGAAGGCACTGGGCTGGAAAGCTGTTAGGAGCTTATTAAATTTTAAAGCTTTTATTCCTTATCGCAACCGTGGCCGAGACATGCCCTCCCCGGGGGAGGTGGGTTTTACAACACATGTCCACACGGGCCTGGGGGAAGATGGGCCGGGATGATAAGCTTGTATCATAACACCGGCATCCGGTTCCGCCGCTGGCACGTTTGTTGGTGAGCGCAGAAGGTGTGAGATGTATAGAGAGGGAGTAGGAGATACTTGTAGTTATCCTAGTGCTAATAGGATTCTTTTTCGTGCTTAAGAGATTCTTAGGAACAAATGCTGAGCTGTAACTTAACGTCTAGATGAGGTGTTTTTTTTGAAGAGATTGACATCACCGGAATAGCGCCCGGAGGTAGAGAGTAGCTTCCAGATATTGGTAGGCCTTTTTTCCAAACTTTCACAATTGGTGGCTTTCAAGTCACGAAGGTACGAGCTGCGGGCAGGCCAGACCGAATTGTTTTAATTTAAATAACCACGCCAGGAAGCTCACTCAATAGTTCCAGAATCGTTCGTTCCGGACCCGACCCACATCTCACGTCCAGCCGCGCGGAAACTGTATCAAACGTTCCAAGCTCCCCGTGACCGTCTGAAGACGACGGGTGAAATTCTTCCTGTCGCACGGCGACCCTCGTCCGGATCCAGTGGCGGCATTCCGGGAAGTTTCGCTCAAGTTTTGGTGTCACGTCCGGCTAAGTGCTGGAATTCACTTCACTGCCCCAAAACTACCGATGTCTCGCTGGCCGGAACTGGTGCGCTAGTAATCACGAGCTAAACACCGAAGTGATACTTTTATAATGTTTCGCTCTCTCACTCTCTCTCTCTCACTCTTTCTTCGCCAATCGTTCGGTTCGTCCTGGCCGGTGGAGTTTGTGGCAGCCACGGTAAATCCCAGCATAAACATAAGTAGTCGAAAGTGCGGAAATTCCTGCAGATGAAGAGCGGGTTGCACCATCTTCGAGAGGGGAGGGAATGTCTGTCCGGGCAGCCAGACAGTGACGGTAATGTCGCTGGGATGGTTTCTGCAACAAACAAACCAAAAAAAAAAGCCGAGAAGAGGAGCGATCCGATTCTGAGATGGAACCTGAACCGGTCCGTTCGGGCGTTCGGGAACGTCCGGCCCCCCCCCCCCCCCCCCCCCCCCCCTCCGGGTGGTAGAAGAACGCTTGCCACTCGGCGAACGCGCCATGAATAGTTGACACGAGTTTTGTGGTTTTATCTGAGGCACAGACCCAGCGCCGCCCGGGTCCGCACGCAAACCGCACCGGGAGGCGGGATCAAATTACGGCAAATCTGTCGTGTTGTTGTGGGCAGCTGGCCGGAAATACGTACTTCGAAACCGTGATTCGAGCGCTGGCACCGCGACATGTCGGTACGACCGCACCCCGAGGGGGGAGGGAGCACGGTCTGTGGTCTGCTTCTGCTTTGAAACACATTTTTTTTAACCAATAGAGAGTTATACAATAGAGTTTTTTTTTGTACAGATAGAAAGGTAGACTATTAGCGCCTAAATGTATGCAATATGCAGGTCTACAAACTGCGTTTTTAAAGCATACAACCTTTACTGCAAGCCATAAACGTCTAAGCGCCTAAATGTATGCAATCAACTTTCATTTGTAAATACTGTGTCCCGATGCTGAACTGTTTACAGGATCTCTAACAAAATTCTATTTTTCAGAATACTTGAAAACAAATTCTACCAACATAACAAAGTACCAACCATAATTTGATTCGAATGATATGAATTGCATACCCTTAGACGTTTTTTTTTTCTCCATGCTGTGGATCAGGAGTTCCTTATAACATTGAACAGCATTTACTGTTTTTAAGCTCACTTCAGATACTTCACACCGGTAGTTTATCTTTTGTTAAACGTTTAGGCGCCTAAATGTATGCAATCAACGTACAAGTATAAATACTTGATCTCGATGCTGGACTACTCAAAGAATCTCAAGCAAAATTTGATTTTACAATCTTTTATTGCAGCTTATTATAAATAGTAAATTTTTGAACAAATAAAGCGAGCATATAAATTGCATACCCATAGGCGCCACTCTCTGGATCAGGATTTCTTTATAACAGTAAAGTTTTGCTTTTATGTTTGCATTTTGTAGTTCAAAGGAAAACAAATCTCAAAAAGAGGCTATACCAACATGAACTTATAAAAATAAGGTTCGCTAACCTTTGCTGCGTTCAAACGATACGAATCTTTGATGTGTTGTTTTGACAGTCGATAATAACAAGTAAAAGCAGCTCAGCGAAGTAGAGAACGATTGATTTCACATGTTGCACCAGCATTTGAAATCATACTTACATTTCTCTCATAAGTTGTGTGCTCCATTGTGGACTTCTGAACTTTTTTTTCTCTATTTTGTATAAAAGTTCGTGGTATCCACCAAAACTGGACGCTCTTTTCTGCTCGAAAAAGATTGCCCAGCTCTGCTCGCATCGTAGATATTCGAGCAGGAATCGTACTGTGTGAACGCACCTCTTTACTGCTTTTTTTCACTCACATGAGATACTTCACACCGGTGGTTTATCTGTTTTAACGTTTAGACGCCTAGATGTATGCAATCTTCTAGCTAGTATTAATTATATGTAGAGATGATGCCAAATTTCGATTTTACAATCCCTTATTGCCATGTGGTTCAACTAGCTATAAATTTTATACTGTGAAACAAATTCTACCATGTACCAACATGAGAAAATGTCCACAATAATTCGATTCGATTGATATGAATTGCATACCCATAGGCGACAAAATTTCTCAAATCCTGGAGGATTTCTCTGGATCAGGATTTCGTTATAACACTGAAGTTTTGCTTTTATGTTTGCGATTTTGTAATTGAAAGAAGAAATTTAAAAAAATATCTCGAAAAGGGGCTATACCAACATAATATCCATTTACTGTTTTTTTTTTCACCCACTTCACTCACTTCGCACCGGTGGTTTATCTTTCGATTTTTTTGTTGTTGCACTCGCGTGCGCCCAATTGCGCCTCCCATCCCTTAGTTGCTGGGCCTCGCAACAGCGCCCGCAACTCCCAACCAGTTGACAAAGCCGCTGCATGCACTGATAATAATTGATGACACGAAAACGGCGCATTTCCACTTTATTAAAACAACATAATTATGAGCATTATCGTTGTCCCCGCTTCGGTGTGGATATTCGGCCGGCGCGAGGTGCGACAAAAAGTTGTACACAAAGAAGAGAGAGAGAGAGGGAGAGGGAGAGCGAGAGATAAAAAAAAATCGCAGCACAGCTGAAGGTGTTCAGGTGCTTTCTAGCATTTAGTTTTTAACCGCCCGTTTACAATTTCCGACGGGTGGGGTAGGTTTTATTTCATCCGCGACCGGCCCGGCTGCGGGGCGGCGTAATCGTCATCGCCCGGTGGCACGCTACGGATACGGGTTATGGTAAACTGTCAATAGCAGCCGGGGCAGCAGCCGAAAAGCAGTAATTAATTGCCCAATAGCCACCACCCCCGAAGGGCCCGGGCGGGTGCACGTGGCCTGGCGCGGTTTTTCCGGCTCAGCGTGTTGTTGCTTCGTTTTTCTCGTTGCTGTGTGCGTGTGTGTGTTTTTTTTCTGCTGTTCCTACCCCCTTTCGCTGCGCTGGGTGGTTAGGGTTAATTTTCAATATATAAGCCATCAGCAGTGCATCTGTTACGTGCGTTGCAGTTATTATTTTTCAGCGCCAGCTGTAAGCACGGTGCAGGAGTTGCAGATTTTCGGTCCAGTTATGCTTTTCGCAGAAAAAGCGTTTTTTTATTGTTTGGAATAAATTGAAGCTTATTTTTTTAAGTCGTTCAGTTGATCAGGAAAAAAACTTACACAAAATAACTGAAAAAACAATTTAAACTATCTTTTACACTTTTCAGCTGTCAAACTTATGCATTGGCTTTCAAAGGGCTGTTTTGATAGTTAGCGCCTGAAAGTATGCAATCTGTCATGCGACAGTCAAACAGCAGTAGTTTCAGTCACTAGATGCCACGAATCGAATACTTAGAAGCAAAAAATGCTGGCTCAGTGGCGAAAAATACCTAATTGCTCGATTTATTTTAAATATAAAATAAATTTTGTTAGAAATTAGCTTGAAATTTGAATTTTTTTAAATTGAAATTAGCTTGAAGTTGCTCAGTTAAAAAAAAAAAACAAATAAAACAGCTGAAAACTAATTAACACTATCTCTAATGCTTTCCAGCTGTAAAATTTGTAAGTTGATCTTTACAAGGGTGTTTATATATGTAGCGCCTCAAAGTATGCAAAGTATGTATAGAGGTCACGGATCGATGATTTCTAGAATTTTTTAAAATTTGAAATAAATTTTGATTCAAAAAAGCTTGAATTTTTTAAGTTTCTCAGTTCACCAACAACAAGTTTTTATACAAAATAACTGAAAACCAATTAAAACTTCCTTTTGCGCTCCTCAGCTGTCAAAGTAGTTAATTTACTTTGGAAGGGTGTTTTGATAGTTTGCGCCTAAAAGTATGCAATCCGTCGTGTGACAGTCAAACAGCAGCAATTTCAGTCCCTGGATGTCATAAATTGATTACTTAGAAGCAAAAAATGCTGGCTCAGTTCCGAAGACTCATTAAATTCTTGATTTGCTTTTGAAAATACAAAATAAACTTCGTTTGACATCAGTTCAATTTTTTGGGGTGGAATAGTTAAAAAAAAAACAAAATAAGTGAGAACCATTTTACAAACGCTCCTCATTTGCAAGACATGAATTGGCATTTAAGAACTGTTTTCATAATTAGCGCCTAAAAGTATGCAATCCGTCATGCTCACAGTCGAACAGCTGCAGTTCCAGCCACTAGATGCCACAAATCGATAACTTAGAAGCAAACAATGCTGACTCAGAGCAAAATAGCCGCTTTTTTCTTGAATTTTATGATATTTGGAATAACCTTTGTTTGAAATTAGCTTGCATTTTTTAAGTTGCCCAGTTCAGCAAAAAAAAGATAAACTTACGGAAAACCAATAAAAAAAACGCTCCTCAGTTGTAAAACATATGCATTGGCATGTGAGTACGGTTTTCATAGTTGGCGCCCAAAAGTATGCAATCCATCATGCGACAGTCGAGCTGCAGCGCTTCCAGTCCCTGGGTGTCATAAATCGATTATTTAAAAGCAAAACAGGCTGACTCAGTGCCGAAAAACTCTGACCAAGGAGGAAGTTTCAGCACTAAAAACAAAAAAGCACGTTTTATACGATTCTCAGTTCAGAAACACCTCGAAAACAGCAGCAACGGCAAAAAATCTCGTTCGATAAGTTGTCTGCCCGATACCTTAGAATATTGCTGCTGCTGCTGCTGCTGTCCCGAATGAATAAAGCAAAACCCGAAGCTCCGAAAACAGGCTGTGATGGGGGGGGG
>KZ070103.1:141587-155803 GCA_002091845.1 Anopheles cracens
CAAGCTGTGGCTGCTCTAGTTCGCTCACTGCTCGTGCAGTTAGAAACGGAAGCGAACAAGATGAAACAGATGCTACTAATTAATGTTCATTTTTAGTGTGAAGTAAAACATTTATGACGATTTTTTATTGCCCCTAAATGTATGCAACACTCATCACAAGTCTCTCATTCAATAGAGTTTTATTTTTTAACCAATTGCATACATTTTGGCGTTATGAGTGGCTTCTATTTGTACGTAAGCAGTTTCATTATCCACTTTTCTCAGGAATACACCTCAGTGGCTATAAGACTTGCCTCTCGCTTAACGTTATGCAATGTCACGCAGATTGCATACTTTTTGGGGGAATTTATCGAAATGCATGCATCAAGCACTACACTATTAAACCAACCCGAATACCAAAATATTAAGAACTGAGATTTCATTCGAAAGAGTTTATGTTTTTACAAACTCATTGCATACATTTAGGCGTTAAGAGTGGCTTCTATCTGTACGTAAGCATTACGTCTCATCGGGCGAATCATCATCGGTAAAAATTAATCTAGTGTAGGGGACAAGTTGCCGCTCTAGGGGAGGGAAAAAACGAGCCGTTGGGACTTCAAGTCCGCTGGAAGATCATCCAGAAACTGGACGTCCGGAGGTGGATTCTGGAGTGCGTCGTCGGGGGAGTTTTTTACCAAAGAAAAAAACCTAATAAGGATAGTAAACAGAGACTCCATTAACACAACAAGAGAGTGATTACTCCTGCGGTAAGTTCCGTGACGTCTCTCCGCACAGCCATAAAGGTGTGCAAACGCTGTCGCCGTCAGGCCGCCATCGCCGCCAATCGCACATGACAGCAGCTGTCAGGCGTGTGTCAAATTAATTGGGTCCGTTGCGCCGGATCGCACATTTGATCGTTGTGTTTTTTTTTCGGGCTCACTTTCGCTCTCGCCCACGCGTCGCAATCTTTTCGCAGTTGATCAAGCACCGCCGTGATGTAGAGGGTTTTAATTCAATTTCGTATTTGCATCCCCAGCTCCGCTGCCGAGGTTTTGTTTTGTAGTAAATTAACGCTAATAATTTATAGCATCGCTCCGCCTGCCGAAAGGAATAAAAACAACGCAACGAGATAATCATAATTTATAACGTCCGACTCGAACCGGCACGTGCGGCAGGATTTGCTTTTGCGCCCAACACGAACAAACAAACACACACGCGGGCAAAAAATTGCTTACGTATGCAGCCACCCGGTCATTAGTCGTCATCAACGGTTCCGCACCTGAGCGGAATGATAGCTCGTCCTCGTTCACATACAGCCGGGCGAAAAAAATCGTCGAAAAAATGCCACTTTATTTCGGGCACAGTGGAAATGGGCTAGTGTGTGTGTGTGTGCGCGCGTATATGTGTGTGGAATGGAGGAAGGGAATAAATTTTAATTTCAGCACAACGAATGTAATTAATTATGGGGAGTTTGTTGAGCGATGTTTTTCTGACTTTTTTCCCGCGCTAAGCAAATAAATTAATAAAAAGGCAAAAACTAATTTCCATCACGTTTGCACACGTTCCGGTGGTTTCTGCCCCGTCGCCCATTAGAGCCGGAAGTGGGTCGGCGGTTGCTTTTTCTCTCCTCCTACTTCATCGTCTTCTTGTTCTTCTTCGGCCTGAATCAAAGCAATAAAAATTATCGTGTGGAAAATGACGCCGCCGACGCCAATGGGCGGCAGCTGCGGTGGACCGGAATTGGCCCGGCGATGCATCGCCACGCCGGGGAGGTTAGTTTTAATTGGATTTGAGTGCAGCCGGCGAGTGGGAGTACGTCTCATCGGGCGAATCATCATCGGTAAAAATTAATCTAGTGTAGGGGACAAGTTGCCGCTCTAGGGGAGGGAAAAAACATACCAAAATATTCAAAACCGGGATTTCCGGGATAATAGAGTTTATATTTTTACAAACTCATTGCATACATTTAGGCGTTAAGAGTGGCTTCTATCTGTACGTAAGCAGTTTCATCCGGCAAGAGCCACACAATTATCCACTTTTCTCAGTATTACACCTCATCGTGTGGTGGAAATTAACACCCTCGCACTTCCGCCCTCCGCCGGCCTCCCGCGCAATGCCATCATCTTCCGGGGGGGGCTGGAATGTCCGGCGAGTCGCTTGTTGAACAACACCCTGCATTCGCTGCGCCTATTTATCATGATGTTTTCTCCTCACTTTCTCACTTTGTTTTGCTGTTTTCTTTTTTTTTTGTTAGGCTTGTGGAAGTCACGCACACTGGGTGCGGAAATCGCTGATCGGGCACGCGTAGAATAATTTAATCTGACCGTTTGGTGAAGCTATGTGGTGCGCGGGATGTGTGCCGATGTTTGTGTGCCCGGACTGGACGGGTGAAGGATAATAAATGTGCTTCCCTCCCACCGCACACACGTTCGATTTGTTTGCCGGCTTTGTTTCGCTGCTTTGCAGGCAAACACCGTGCATGTCTTCTTAAGACCGGGCGCTGTTTGGTTCATTAGAAACTTAGAGACGGAAGTGTTAGTGTGGACTATTGCTGGTGTATTGCTTCACTTTGTAGCCTCTATTCCGAATCCCAACGTAATAAAGTATTGGCGTCAAGCTTTTATATAATAAGGCCCCTGAAAGTCTACTATGTCTTCCAAGGAACTCGCAACAGATACCTTCGTACATCTGTTGCCTTTTGTTAACTAATTCGTGGAAAATCTACAGTCAAAGTTTTACACGTAATTTGGATACTAATAAGAAATTTGATCAATTTTCGACCACTTTTGCAATAGTTTCCTTTACTGTGATGCAGGGTTGTGTCTCGGCTAACTTTTCGCCTTAAGGTATGCAATGTATTTTTAAAAAGTAAAAAAAACATCAATTTTCAATAACATCTGTATAAGGCTTCGATTCTTAGTCCCTAGGGTGGTTTAAAGTTAGATTTGAATTTTTTTATTATTTAAAACATATGTACTAACATAAATTGTCAAAGCGATTTGAGATACTTGTCGCATAACGAGCTGTCTTTTATATACAGCATTTTTCAGCCATTCTTGAACAGTTCCCAGAGATACATGATCTCGTCCCACTCAATGATGACCCATTCTTGAAATGGTTATCATGTTGAAGTCCTGTATCCTGTAAATCCTGTATATAGAGAGTTTAACCATCGTATAAAATGATCTAAACTATTAAAAATCTATTTAAAATAATAAACATTTAAAAACAGCAAACATATGCTCACTAGGAGCAAAGATATCAACCGCTTAGCGTGTTGGGATCTTCTAGACGTTAGACTAGTATATAATTGACCCAATTCAATACAACTTATCACAGCAATACAATAAAAAATCAATTCATTGTGTGTTTTCAATAAAAAAAAAAGCAACGTCTCGAGTCGCTGAGAAAGAGTAGTGGGCGTTGCATACCTTTAGGCGCAAATTCACCCGAGACACAACCCAGCGCTCCCGTAAGTGAGGGAACGTCCACGATTATGCCCTCCGTGCTGCTCATTAAACACCCTCAACCCAGAAAGCGAGAAGTCACGGGCTTGCTTCGCGGGCGGAACTTTATATCACTCTCACTGCGTTTTATAGCGGGCGGGCGCGTAGATGGAAAGCAAACAGCGCACAGACACGTGCCGGCAGCAGGCCGTAATGGCATTACGGCCGGAGCACCTACAACACCCTCAAATCGCTTCAACCAAGCAGCGGCTTACCTGTGCCGGGGATGCCGCGTTGCGTGGTGTTAAATTGTGTTTCACACACGCGCGCGTGCCGTTCCGTGTTGGACGCTGGAGCGTGCTCTGGGAAGTTGACGTCTTGTCACGAGCGGGGGGGGGGGGGGGGAAAAAACTCTCCAACCAAACAACAACGAAAAAAAAAGTGCCATAACGCTGTTGTTCTCACTGTTGTGCCTTCGGTCCGTATCGGTGTAGCCAATTCGGCCACCGGGAAGAGGTCGGCACCGGCTTCGTTCGGCAGATTATGTGCTCGAGATTAAATTAAGCTTATCGTTCCGTCGCCCCCAGCTGCTCCGTCTTTTCGTTTACGGGTCGTCGCAGGCGACGACCTACGGTTCGATGGTGTGCCACTCACTCTCTCTGTGTGTGCGCACGCTACGTGCGCTGGCATTTTATAGCCACCTTGCCCCGATTGACAAGCCCCAGGGCAAACGTCACCTTGAGCGTGTGTTTTTTTGTTGTTGTTTGTCGCTTGCTTCTTCTTCTGCAAAGCGCTTCTGCACGGCTCCAAACGGGGCTAGTGTGTGTGTGCGTGCGTGTGCCACCAGCTGCAATAGCCGAAAATTTCATTTACCTGCCCACCCTGTCTCGGTGACGTTTGCCGGTTGACATTGTTTGTTTGTTCGGTGTCGTCGAGATTAGAAATTGATTATCAAACACCGGCGTTTGATCCCGATGCGTTCTGTGTGACTAGTTGCTAACTATCGAGCGCTGCGGCGGCTCTCCCTGTTCGCCTTCTCGGACTTGGACGTGGAGCGCTACGGTGCGTGCTTTAAAGCGAGTGTTTTTTGCGTGTTTTGGTCCTGATACGTGTGTGTGTGTAAACCGGATAACTCCCACATAACCTTAAACGGTCGAGCAGCGCCATCAGATATGGAGGTAAAGCAGACAGCTTTAACCTCTTGCTTCATTTGTTTCGATCCAGAGATCTAACACTGTTAACCACCTAGAGTACCGACGGGATCCTCTGGCCGGAGAGGAAGGTCAGGAACACTCAATGCGCCCGAGTCCATTTGAAAACTATTTCAATCCCGCAAGTGGATGCAGATTAAAGCCCCTTCGGCTCGGTCGTGCGGCCCCGGGAAAGCCATTTATAGTCCCAACACTGCACCAGCAGCGCTGCGAGCAGTTCCGCACTCCAAAAATGGCACTGGAATGGTGTTGCGTACATCCACCGGGCACCCTGGATGTGTTTATTTGCACTGGATTTATAATACACCATCGCCAGCAGAAGATAGCAGAAGCCGATGCACGAGCTCCGTGGCTCCTGAAGCACGATTATGACTTTTCTTCCGGCTGCAAGTCAAACTCCGGACAGTGCACATCTTCACGCATCGCTCCCTCTCTCTCTCTCTCTCTCTCTCTCTCTCTCTGCTGCCCTTTAAAGCACATCCATAATGCATGAGCGAGCGCTGCGGCTCTCTCTCTTGCGCCCCATTCCCATAGGATTCGATTTAGGGCATTGCGAGCCACCAAACTTCTCGCACGTCTCCTGCCGGGAACGTGGAACTTCCATACCGTCACGTTGCACCCCAAACCTCCCACTGGCCGGGCGATAATCTGCGCATCTTGCAAAGCGCTCTCTCTCGGGTGGCTGTAATTGAAAACTGGGGAGTTCGGTTTTTGCGGACGTTGGAGTGGAATTATTAGTGGTCAGTCATAGGCAGACGACAAAAACTTCCCGCTCCAGTGGTCGGGCAGCGCGGTAGCGGCAAGATGCACGGCGCCGGGTCCGATGTTTGGAGAGGCTAGCCCACCTAAGACTGTTCCGGAAACGCTTGCCGACCACTGGGGAGTCGCACGGCCCGAACAATCCTTCCAGATCTGCCATCCGTCACTTCGGGTGTTCCAAAAATCGGGATGGGTTGGGAGGGGTTCGTTCGCAACATCGCCGCACGAGCCGCAGTGTACTGCTATTGTGGGGAGCTATTGTGTGGATTTGTACTTAACGACACACGCACGCATACACAGTACCGTACCTGTCACCAGCAGCCCGAGTAGGCCGCTTGCACGTCCGGATCTGCGTGCTGGCGATGGTGTACTTGGCGCCCGGCTCAAGAGTCGAAACATTCTTGACAGCTTGCCTCCGTAAGTATAAACATCGATTCCGAATGCGCACTCGTAGGCGGGGGGGGGGCGTCCATTAGCGCCGGGGAACCGGGGCTATCCCGGTGGATATGTGGCCACTTGGAATAAATCAAATCACGTAATCAAATTCTCGGCCATTTTGTGGAGCAACGAGTCGGAACGGCCCGGCGAGGGTTTCGTGCCGAGATGCGGGATGTCTTCCTTCGGGAAGTGGGCGGCACGTGGCACACCGAGGGGAAACAAAAGAGAAAGAAGAAGAAAACTCCCGCAGCAGAGTTGAAAAGTTAACCGACCCGGGGTCCGGCGAAGATGTCGCCCAGCGCGCAAAGTGAGCGGTAATTGAAGCAATCAGGTCCGGTCGGGCACCGGAAACGCGTGCCGGGAACGTAATTGAGTTGAATTATGAAAGCAAAACCCGGCCACGGGTAAAGTGCCGGGCAAACGACTCCAATCTCCACCTCCACGGCTGACCTGACCGCGTGCGTGTGCCGCAACATGTTGCGCGAAGACGATTTGCGGACAGAGCACGATCCGCCCAGCCGCGGGCCACCGAGCCCTTAATTGCTTCACGCGGCTGAACGCACCGGGGTGGTCAGCCGTCAGCGCGCTTAAAGCCCACCGCCCACCGCGTCAGGGACATCTTAAAGCCGTGCCGGGCGAAGATATGTCGCCGGACGTGTCCCGCTCGCTGCTCGCGTGCGCGCAAATATTTGAACTGAAAATTAATAGAATAAATATGTTAAACTTTCACCAGCATCACCAGCGGCAGGGTTTGGTGCACCCGCGTCACGTGGCGATGGCCAACCGAGCACGTGTTTCGCGCCCGCCTTTCGAGCGTGGCAACTCCGGGCAGGTTTATTTATTTTCTCTCCTGCTTTTTTTCTCTCTCTCTCTCTGGGTGCGTATCTGCAGGTCGCCTGGCCAATTCTGGTGCACGAACGCAGGAACATGCTGTACACGAAAAAACGAGCCCTCCCCTGTGTGATGCGCGCCGGAAAACGCTGCGTTCGCATGCATGTGCAATGAGGGCTAAAGGTCAACAATCGGTGTCCTCGGCGGCGTTGGTTGCCTTACAATATTTGGCGTCGATGCTGTGGCTGTACCGGTGTGCAAAGTGCTGAGGTTTCGGAGAAGCTCCCAAGCGCCTGAATGTAGGCAATTTCGTGAGAAGATCAGAGAGAAAGGTTTATGACGTAAATGTGCCTTGAAATAGAAAAGATTCAGTAATTTATACACACAGTCTGTTTGGTAACAAGTAACGAGACTGCAGGGCCGAGAAAAGAACGAACCTTGAATATTACAAAAATTTAAAATATTATTCCAAATAGTACTATTATTATAATATTTACTCATTATTGTTTCCTTTGTGCTAATGCAGCCTTGTGTCACGATGATAATGATATGAAAATGCACATTAATGTACGCATTTTTACATTTTGCAATGTTCGCTTTCAAGCATTTTTTGGCACCGTGTGGTCCTTGTGAATAGGCAGCTACAATCAAGCGTTGACGATCCAGGACACAAACCATACCGATCGTCGTTTCCCGCATCTCACGGATAAACCAAACGGATTGGTGTAGTTTTTCGTAATGATATTTCAATTCCATGTGCAAAATTACCAAAACTATCTTCAATAAACTTGCTAGCGTGTTATATACAGATGCCATTCATTAATTTATATTTATATACGAGACCGTCTTTTCGAAGAATTACCGCAATATCCTCATGTATTCGACTCGCGGTGGCATTCGAGTTAAGCTGATACTTTCAGAGCGTAAAAATCACGTATCTTGAACGCATATTGTACAAAGTGATCACGGCAACGATAAACATTAATTGTGTGGTGCACGGATAATACGGATGAAAAAGCCACGGATAGTCGAAGCTATACTGTATTAACGCGTTTTGTTCAAATATTACCCTTTGGTTTGCTGTTTCCTTCAAGATGAAAACCTCTTTCACACAAATTAACACAAACACACGTGTTTCCTAGCCGTCACGCCTAATTTACAGCTAAATTTGTATGAAATGTTGTGCACCGTGTAGCTTTCCTGATCCGTGCCTTCGTCCAACGGTAACGAACCCGCGCGTATAAACCAAAGTACGCAGTACGTGCCAACTGTCACCGTTTGTTTTGATGTTTTTCCGAGCCGGCGAAAGATTTTCCCTTCCGCACGACTAAAACGCGCAATTTCCAGCAATCAGCGGTCGGCGTGCAGTGAGATGGATCGTAACAGGGAGAAGGTAACTGGGGGTGACGAAGCCAAAAAGCTTCCGTCGCCGGTATTCCGCTTCGACGACGGCGAAACCGACCATCAGGACGAGACAGGCCACCAAGGCCGCATACGTTCGTTCCCGCACGAGCGTGGCAACTGGGCCAGCTTCCTTTACATCGACTGTACGTCCTGGAACGCTCGCAACTGCGCACAGAGCTTACTCACCTCTGCTTCCCACCCTTCCAGACAAAGAGTGCGACGGCTGGCAGACGATGCAGGACGAGTTGAAAGCGCTGCTCACCGAGACGACCTCGCTCGCGGTCGAACCGGTCGACGAGATGCACCTGAGCCTGTCGAAAACGTTCACGATCCAGCACCACAACATCGCCGTGTTCGTGCAGCAACTGCGGGCCCGGCTGTGCCACCAGCGACCCTTCCGGCTCCTCTTCGGCGGCCTGCAGGTGTACGTGAACGAGGAGCGGACGCGCACGTTCCTCGGGGTGCGCGTGATGCCCCACTCGTGCCCGCCGCTCGAGGCGATCGTGGCCGAGCTGGACGAGAGCATGCGCGACTACCGGCTGCCGGTGTTTTACGAGACCCGCTCGTTCCACGTGAGCATCCTGTGGTGTTTGGGCGACCGGGAGCAGGAGATGAGCGAGCAGCTGGAGCCGCTCCGTCGGGTGTTTGAGCGGGTCTACGAGGAGGAGTTCTGTGATATGAGCCGGCCGGTGAGGACGCTTTCGATGAAGTGTGGCAACAAATCGTTTGTTTTCGAGCTAGCACCGTGCGGAGATAGGGAGATCGACCGGGCGTAGGATAAGTGTGCGGTATTAGCTCACGAGCGAGCCCAGGGAGCTTATGTAGAACTGTTTCATATCGGAGGCCAAACAAACAAGTCATCAGATTTGTTAGGCTTCTTCTGCTCCCTTTGGCGGTGGTATTAGCTGCGGATAGTTAGGCACGGTGCTCTTTATTCAAAAATGTACCCAAATGAATTTATTAACTAAAAACTCGGAAACCATACTCGAAACACTGAAACAGAGAGAGAGAGACAGGAAAGATGAGAGTAAAGCCTAGAAGAAAACGACCCTTGAATGTTATAAAACTCCAAATCTGCAAGGAATCTACTAGCGTGAGTAGTGGCCGGTCTCATAATAGCCCAAAACGTCCTCGTGAATCTGCAATCACAATCAAGCCTGAACGATCCAGGACACGAACCATGGCGTGCACCACCTTCGGTCCCGGCTGTGCTTCCTGCTGCCCTTCCGGCTCCTTTTCGGCAGTTCGCGGTGCGCGTGATGCCCGACACGAGCCCGCCGCTCACGGCGATTGTGTCCGACCTGGAAGGAAACATACGCGACCACGGGCTGGAGGTGCCGGGGGCGACCGTGAGAAGGAGCTGGACGCGCTCCGACTGGCGTTTGAGCGGGTCTACGAGCAGGAGTGATATGTGACTGTGATATGAGCCGGCCGGTGAGGACGGTTACCCTGAAGTGTGGTTACCTCAAAGGCGAGCAGCTTTAAATATTACTTAGATAGAACTGATTCTTCTCGGAGGGAAAGACGATAGACAGCCTTAATACTTCTAAAATAGCAAACTATTAATAAAAACATAAATTAAAACGAACTCTCATGTACCTCTGTGTCTGGATGACAGCTTCACGCAAAAATGAAAGATTGAATAATACATAAATTTAATTAAAATGTGATTTTTTATGCTATTGCTTTGCTCCACACACTAATATGAAATACTAGCTGGGTTTTGGTGAAGATTGGAATTTAAGCAACTATCTTCTTATTACAAATTGTTCACGTATGAGCGTCCTAGCTATTTTTCACAATTTTTCTTCTATTTCATATGTTAATTGCTTTCTGTTTCTGTGTTCCGATAAAAGCTTGTAATGCCTTTGATTCTTTTGTAGTGATTTTTCGTTTTTTTCCTAAATGATTGAGTTTATTCGACCTTTTTCACTGCATCTTTCCTGATTTTGTTCATTTTATCTCCCTATCTCACCTCCTTAAAGCCTTTTCACATATTGTACATGAGAATTAGCGATGTTTTTTTCATACTGATTTTTTAAGGTTCAGAAAACTAACCACAGATTTAGTAATTAGTGGCTAAATGACAGAAAATGAAATGGAAAATGGAGTGTGGACTATTTTTTATAAACCCGCATCACCGAAAATCCGTAAAATGGGATTAAAACCAATTCTACCATGACTTACACAAAACATTCGCTTCTGCTTGTGCGGTTCACACCTTGTTTGCAAATAAAACATCAAAGTTGTGTTACTTCTTCTGCTCCCGTGCGCAGCAGCATTAGTTGCGGATAGTTTGGCGCGGTGCACTTTATTCAAAAACGTACCCAAAATGAACTTAACACGAAAAACTGCCCAGAAGCTCGTGACGCGACGCGTTAGTACGCCCAGCTGGAAGAGCGAGAGAGAGAGAGAGAAAGTGAGAGTGAAAACTCCGGCCGTCCACGCAGCGAAGCGGCTATATACGTACAGCTTGAGCACCTTGTCCTTGCCGCCGGAAGCGACCCGCGACCCGTCCGGCGCCCAGTCGACGCCGTACACCTCGTCCGCGTGGCCCGGCAGCTCCTGCGCCAGCTTGCGCTCCTTGACGCTCCACACCTTGAGCGTCGAGTCGCGGCTGCCGCTCAGCACCAGCCGGGAGTCGGCCGACCACGCCACCGTGTAGACGGCCTGGACGTGGCCGCGCAGCGCGCAGATGAAGGCACCGTCGCTCGCCCGCCACAGCCGCAGCGACTTGTCGAACGAGCCGGACGCGATCAGCTTCACGTCCGGCGAGTACTTCACGTCGTTCACGACGTTCTGGTGGCCGGTCATGCGCGTCACGAACTGCTTCTGGTTCGCCCGCCACAGGTAGAGCGTGAAGTCGTCCGAGCAGGACACGAACGACTCGACCCCGTCCGGGCACACCTGCTCGTAGCGCTCGAGCGCCAGCCGCTTGAGCGTGGCCTTGTCCTCCGCGGTGCTGCCGGCACCGTACATCAGCCCCTTGTCCATCACCGGGTGGAACGGCCCGGTCCGCAGCACGTAGTCGGTGTTGAGCGCGAGACTGTTCACCCAGTGGGCGTGCCCGGTGAACGTTTTGCACAGGGCGCCATCTTCCGCCCGCCACATCTTGACCGTGCGGTCGCGCGACGAGGTGTAGAGCAGGCCGGCGCCGCCCCACCGAACCGCCGTCACCGGGGCCGTGTGTCCCGCGATCACCCGCACGCACGTGCCGAGCACCACGTCCCAGATGCGCGCGTCGTTGTCGTTGCCGGCGCTCGCGAGGAACCGGCAGTCCGCGTTCCGGTGGTACGGTTCCCACGACAGGCTGCTGACGTACTTCTTGTGGCCGACGAGCGGCCGGCCCAGCTGCTTGCCCGTGTCCGGGCACCAGACGCGGACCTCGCCCGCCTTGCACCCGGACGCGATCTTCAGCGAGTCGGGCGCCCACGCCACCACCATCACCCACTGCCGGTGGCCGGTGCACGTGTAGTGGGGCGTCTCGGTGTGCAGGTCCCACAGCCGGAGCGTCTTGTCGCCGGACCCGCTCGCCAGGTGCGCGCTGTTCGGGCTGAAGGCGAGCGCCACGACCGCCTCGGCGTGCCCGGGCATCGTGCTGGTGCAGCGCGACACGGCGCGCACCCGGAACACGGCCTGCGGCTGGTACACGATGTCGAGCACATCCTCCGCGCTCAGCTGCGCCCGGTCGACCGTTTGCTCGATGGTCTCTTTGATCTCGGCGTCGTTCACGAAGAACAGGTACGGTGTGCGCTCCTCCTGGTGTGGGTGGGAGTGCAGTGGAGTGCGTGCGTGAGAACACACCGAAGCCCGGCCTGCCGGCCCCTTGCGTTGCTACTTACATTCTTCAGCAGTGCGTTGCAGATCAGCTCCAGCTGCTCCTTCGTGACGTTGACCGGCAGCGCCAACGGGGGGCCTGCCTCCTCGCCCGCGTCCGACACGAACCGTGCCTGCACCGTGTGGGTGCTTGGTGTGTTTTCGTCCACTTCCATCGCTGCACAGCCCGTTGCACCGCGTTACATGCGAATAGCCGGTACTAACGATAGAACAAATAGCGTTCGAAATCAACTGTGCCGCACGTGTTGTGTTGTGGGGGTACCGCCTTGACAGCTGTCAGATGGCTCTCGAGAAGCGTAAACAAAAAACGTAGACGTATTCCGAGTTTTGGCGGGCTGCACACTGGTGGTGCTGCATTTCAAATAAATATTTTTGCATTAATCTTAACTTTTTCGTTAATTTTAACTTTTTTCAAATGAAATTTTAACTTTAATATTCGAAGATAACAGCAACTAGTTGAAAGGGAATGTACATGCGCATCGAAACGCTAATAATTTGCTAATTACCAACATTTTGAAGATGTGAATATTTGAAAATACTTCCTACTTTTAAGCAAAACTTCTTGTTGAAGCTGACCAACACCGCTGTGCAGATGCTCATCCGAGCGTTCTCAACAACAGTCAGGCGTTGCAAGAACTGTTCTACGAACTGTTCGAAAGTCTTGTTTACCTATACGCATAAAAAAGCAATTACACAGAAAAATCAACAATTGCAAAGGTTATTCAACGCGAAACAGTAGCGTTCATCTCCACGTTCACGGAGCAACAAATGTGCACGCACCGCTCGCCGTTGACCGGCAGCGGCAGTTTGACAGCTGCGGTGCGAATGTTTTGACAGCAACACCCACGGCGGGCGCAGGAAAAAAACATCGACAGGCAGGAGAAAAACAACAACAAGAACACAACGAACGAACAGCGCAAAAACGGGGCGAGAAAAGTCGAAGTCGGCGAGGAATTACGAAAACAACATCTTGCCGCACCCCGCGCCCCGCCGTCGGTCCCTCGTCACCGTGGTGGCACACCCCGGCCCGGCGGAACACTTCCCGGAACCGTGCAAAACATGCTGAGCAGCTAAACGAGACAGGCAACGCAACGTGAGTGAGCTTATTCCCGGTGGCGGCGAACGTGCCGGAAGAAAGTTACAGGTTACAAGAGCGGTCACAGCCCCACGCACACGCACACAGCATACAGGATGGCCGTTTCGTTCTGTGGTAAGCGGCTGCTGCTGACCCGGACGAATCTGTTTGCAAATCCGCGCCGTCACGGCTATATTGTGCTGTAAGTTATCGCGTCAAGGTCATCCGCACCGGCTGCAGATGGTTGAGTAACATTTCCCGCGCCCGTTTTTCTTTCCATTCCACTCGCTGTAGCGTGCCGGAGATCGGGGAGGATCTGCCGGAAAAGAACCCACTGTCGAGCTCGCCGCACGGGCTGCCGGAGTTCAACAACGTGACGATCGAGAAATGTGTCGGTGCGATCGGGCAGCAGGCGATCGCGGCGGAGAAGAGCGTGCGGGCGATCGAGGAGCGGCTGGAGCAGGCTGGCGCGCCGCTCGCCGACGTCATCAAGGACATCATAGTGCCGCTGGAGGCGACCGGGGCGCCGCTCGAGACGACCTGGGGCATCGCGAAGACGCTCTACCTCGGCAACAGCTCGCGCATGCCGACGAAGAGCTACCTGACGATCCACGAGCGGGCGCGCGGCGCCCGCCGGGCCAAGTTCAACAGCGTCCCGATCTACCGCGCGCTGAAGGGGGCGCTCGCGGACGGCACGCTGACCGGCGAGGAGCGCCGGCTGCTGCAGAAGTACGTGCTGGAGGCGAAGCTGAGCGGCATCGAGGTGGACGGGTCGTCGAAGCTGGAGCTGAACGAGATACTGGAGCGGCTGGCGCAGGAGCGCGCCCGCTTCCGCAGCAAGCGTGACGTGGCGGTCAAGAAGTACCAGCAGCGGGTGGAGGACCCGGCCCTGATGAAGGAGTTCCCGCCGTCGCTGCTGCAGTCGCTCGCGCTCGACCCGAGCCAGGCGATGAAGGGCCCGTGGCGGATCACGCTGCAGCCGGCGGTGGCGGAGCGCTTCCTCGAGTACTGCGGCGACCGGACGCACCGGTGGAACCTGTGGCAGGCGGACACGCGCAAGTGCTCGATCCACACGGACAAATCGCTCGAGAACAGCTCGCACCTGGAGTCGGTCCGGGCGCTCCGGAAGCGGCAGGCGAAGCTGCTCGGCTACGAGTCGTACGTGCACATGTCGATGGAGACGAAGATGGCCGGCACGGTGGAGGCGGTGCGGGGCGCGCTCGACGAGCTGCAGCG
>KZ070107.1:0-11290 GCA_002091845.1 Anopheles cracens
GTAGTACTCGATGGACCTGTGGTCCCCAAGGCAAAGCGGAGAGGCCTTATCTTCCCTTAACATTAGGATACTTAACAATCCCAGTAAGCCACGGTTAGGTTTGACATATGGAAGACGATGCTGCTACCTCGTTCTAACTTGAATGCCGCAAAGGAAACATAAAACCGCACACCGACCAAGTTATGGAATGAAATGATTCTCCACCTACCTTCTGATTGTTGTAGAACTTGCGTTTCGACGGACTGATGGGAGGCGATGGATGTGAACCAGACACCGACGCTACGCTGGACCTTCGACGACCCAGATCCGGACCGGAAACGTTGCTCACGAACGACCCTTGGGCAAAGGACACATTGCCAACGCTGCTGGTGTGACTGTTGTCGAACGAGTTACAGATTTTGAACGGTTGCCGTTTCGGCAGGCTCGAATCTACCACGGAAACAACCGCCGGCGTCTCTGCTCCCGGCAATGCCACCACTGCCTCGCCACCCGCGAGTGGCGTTCCATGCAGGGCGTCTTCCGGCACCGAGACGACGGTGGCGGTGATCATGGAATTCGCAAACGAAGCATTCTCCCGGTGCGCGAGACTACCACCATTATTTTCCTTGTGCTGTTCCCGCTGTCGCAGGTGGCACTGCAGACGCCGCCAGCTTTTCGGGTGGTTCTGGATGATGGTGCGCCAGCCGCGCGAAACCCGTACCACCTGCACCAGATCCGTATCGTCGATGTAGTCGAGCAGCGTTTCCAGCGCGTGCGGATTGCGCTTGCTCAGCTGGTGCAGGATGTTGAGATACTCGAACCCGCAGTAGCTGTACAGTTTCGGCGTGTGCAGGCTGTGGTGCTGCGCACCGTACGGACGGCGCGCTTTCGGTGACACGGACGCACGGCTGGGCACGCTCGCCCGTGACAGCGACCGAACGCTGCGAGCCGGGCTGGCGGTGCAGGACGACGCGGCCAAGCTTCCGTTCGTGCCGAGACGTTTAAGTTTGCGGGCCGATTTCGTGACGGAGGGCGGTGTTTTCGGCAGTGGAAGCTTGCCCGGGATGAACTGCGCCTTGACGGGCGATTCCTCCAGGATGGAGTTGAGCGTCGGGGCGTAAGAGAAGTTTTGGGCGTGCCGAACGACAAAATCATCGTCCGCCAGTTCCGGATCGATCAGGAGCGCTTTCGAGGGCGTCAGGCTAAAGTCTTCGAACGCCGGCACGGTCGTGACGGTGCGGTTGAGCTGGGTGGAGAGAGGTTCTTCCAGGATGGGTGCCTCCAACAGGCCCGTCAAACCCATCGGAGGCAGGATGATGGGGGCTGCCGCTTCTTCCGGACGCTCTAGATGTATTTCCGTCAAAACGCGCTGCCCGTTCGGCTTCTTCTCGGGCGTTTTCTCTCCTCCTGGACCAAAGCCTCCGTCAGCGCGGAACGCATTGTGACGCCCAAACGTTGCGCCCCGGCCGATCCGGGCGTTCGACTGGATCTTGCTCGGGCTGAAGCTTTGGAACTTGCGCAGCGGTCGGCCCACCGTCGGCCGGTCGATGTTTTCGTTCGACTCGACGCGCATAAACGTCGGCTGCGAGCTGGCCGTTTTCGGTGTGCTCGACCGCATCAGGTCCTCGATGCCACGATCGTGGTGTTTGCGTCGCTTCCCGTTCGGTATCGGCGAGATGTCCTCCAGCCGGCGGCAGTCCGCATCGAACGAGTCGTTCAGATCGCGCGGATCGTTTTCGTCCCCACCGGCCGCGCCTGATTCGGCGTACAGCTTCTCCCGCACGGTGGAATGTTTGCGTTTCAGCGAGTGTGAGCCTCCCCTTGCTTTGTGCGGTGTGAGCTGGCTCGACGGGTGGCTCGAAGAGCGATTACCCGTGCGCAGAGGGGTTTCCTGCGACTCGAACGACACTGAGCGAGACAATCCGGGCAGGCGTTCCGGTGTGGAGGGCGCCAGGAAGGAGGAAATGTTCGCGGAAGTTCCGCCAGAACCATCGTAATCGAACACGTTCGGACGGCGGACGCGCGGCGCCCGTTGGGAGGCACTTTTCGGCGTGGTGAGATGGATGTTCGACAGCAGATCCATACTGGCGGCCGTTCTCGGCGTGAGATTGATCGCACCCAGCTGAAGCCCGGTGCTGCTGTCGTTCATGCTGCAATCGATCTCGTTGGCCTCGTCGATGGTGGCCAGCGTGCCGGAGGCTCCATGACGCGACGACAGATTGAACGTGTTGTTCGGCGTGGTCGACTGGTACGAGGTGTACCCGCTGTCCTGACCGAACGAGCCCCCATCGTGGGATGATGCGCCCGAATCCTGGTGCCACTTGGTCCCACCGGAGGGGAAGGATGGCCGCTGCTGTTGCTCGTGGTGATGCTGCTGTAGCAGCTGGATGTCTTCCATAGCTGTTCCTGACGCAGAACACCCCGTAAAGAAGGCGCCCTTTTTCGTGTTGAGGGAAAACGCGCACCCTTCCAATTCGAGCCGTTTCTTTTTCTTTTCTCTTTCTCGCCTTTCCCAGCGCCAGCTGCGATCGTTTGTGTTTTACTTGTGTAGTACTTGTGCGAGCGAGAACAGGAAGGCAAGCAGCGCGCTGTCCCACTCTCGCTCTTGGCTGCTTATTCCGCGTAGCAGCGCTTTCCCCTTGCATATGAAATGGACACGCACACACACATGACGAGATCACAATGCACACACACACACAGACACACGGTCAACTAACGTTCCGTCACAAACATTTTCGCTGCATATTCCTACGTACTATTGTTTTTTTTCTGCCTGAAGCCTCTCTTCAATCTTCAAACTAATTAACGCACTGGTGCACAACAGAGAAAAGTAAACGCACACGGGACGACTTCACTGGTTTAGCAAGATGCACAACGCGCATTTCTTCTTGTCGCTTTAGCTGTACGCGCGCGGCGGCTTTCGGCTGCCTTGCGCAGGGACACGGGACGGGACAAACACACGGACTCGACTGTTTCCTGCGCAACTTTTGCAGTGGCTTCACCCACCCCCAGTTATTTTTCCGTGCACGATCGCTTTGCACCGGGTGGCATGACGCTTCCTTGTCCGCTGGGGGTAGCGGCCAGTGATGGCAGGATCAGGAAACGGGTCCAACTTCTAGTACGACACGAAAAACCATATATTTTTACATCTAAACAATATCAATCACAAGCTCCGCAGCAGGCAGCATCACGCACGGTGGTAACCTTCCGTCACAGCAAAAAAAGCTCACTGTTGTCAAAATTCGGCTTATCTGGCCTCCATTCCTGCGAAGTAGCAAAATCGCTCAGGAAAGCATCGTTGTGCGGGCGAGTGGCTGCGTGAGCACAGGAAAGGAGTGTTTCACGCTAGAATATTTATGTAAGCTGAGTTTAGTTTGATGGGAGTAATAATTCGATTGATTTTGTATTAAAAAATCAACATGATGCGCCCACTGTCCAGGACACAGCGGGCTGTCAATTTGGCGAACTGTCACACGGATGTGCGGATGTAAACAAAAACAAAAACAACGATCGTGAATGGAAGGAAAATTGTAGCTTTTCCCGTGGGGTTTTCTGGTAACTTTGGGACAGCAAAACTGCATTTACCGTAGCGACGAGATCGTGGGGGCATGGGTGCATTCGAGTGGCCATGGGAATACTCATTCCCACCATTTTTCACGTAAGTTCCATCGCTCTACCCCCGCTATGGTCGTTTGCAGTGATCGTTACGAATCGTTAACCACCGTAGGATGCAGGTGCACGCGAAAACCAAAGAGCAGCAGCTGGCCATCTGGAAGGAGCTGGTGCTAAACTACCAGAAACACGAGCGCCAAGCGCTGCTGAACATAGCCGAAGACACACCGCCGTTCGTGAACAGGGACCTCTCGCGAAAGCTACCGCCGGAGGCGCGCTTATGGGTGCTGGAGGAACTGGCGAAAACGGGGCACGCGGCGACCACCGACAAACGGAAGCAACAGTGGGAAGTGTACTGGCACACGCTGGACGAGTGGAGCAACGTCCTGTACGACTGGGCGGTCGGCAGTGGGACCACCAACACGGTCTGCACGCTGTACGAGCTGGTCGCGGGCGATAACACGGTCGTCGAGGAGTTTCACGGACTGGACGAGGGTGTGCTGCGGAAGGCACTGAAGGTGCTGGAGGCGCGCGGTAAATGTGAGTTGATTGCTTTCGACGACAACGAGGGTGTGAAGTTTTTTTAAGGCCCCGTAGGGTAAATATACATCAAATGTGATCGGAAAGCTGCGTCACCTCGATGAAGTTGGTATGGTTGAGAAATCTCAAAATCAATCGCGGAATGGGCCCAGAAAAGCGGAAGATTGACCACCTCAGCACATCGGAATCTGAAGGGGAAACGCTACTGGTGAGTAGAACCGTACACCGGACGGGTTAGGTTCGGATTCGCAAAGAAGGGTGAAAACCAGCGTCAAATTCCAAATTTTATTAATCTCATTCGTTTGTTGTCATGTTTCTCCTTTTGCTGATTGGTTGTTTGGTAGATGTTGTTGCACTTTACCCGCCCCACCAAAGGTTTTTCTCTGTCTTCTTCCTCTGCCTCCTCTATTTGGTATCCTGATAAGTTGAGCTCGATCTTGCCATCGCCTTCGCTGGCTCTACCTTGCTTTTCCCATCGGTTTAGGTACCGTTCCGGATGTGGGTGGTTTCGGTTTATTCCCTTCCGCCAAACACTTGCAACTGCCTGCGCCTGGGTGCGTTTCACGTGCCATTCCTTCCTGTTCCTTAGATAAGGGGTTTTTGTGTTTGTTTTTTTTTGTCTTTTTTTTGGTACGATACGTGATTTAGCTATGTTTTCTTTATTCTTTAAATGATTTGCAGTTTTTTCTTCCGTGGATGGAAGGAAAATTGTAGCTTTTCCCGTGGGGTTTTCTGGTAACTTTGGGACAGCAAAACTGCATTTACCGTAGCGACGAGATCGTGGGGGCATGGGTGCATTCGAGTGGCCATGGGAATACTCGTTCCCACCATTTTTCACGTAAGTTCCATCGCTCTACCTCCGCTATGATCGTTTGCAGTGATCGTTACGAATCGTTAACCACCGTAGGATGCAGGTGCACGCGAAAACCAAAGAGCAGCAGCTGGCCATCTGGAAGGAGCTGGTGCTAAACTACCAGAAACACGAGCGCCAAGCGCTGCTGAACATAGCCGAAGACACACCGCCGTTCGTGAACAGCATTTCTTCTTGTCGCTTTAGCTGTACGCGCGCGGCGGCTTTCGGCTGCCTTGCGCAGGGACACGGGACGGGACAAACACACGGACTCGACTGTTTCCTGCGCAACTTTTGCAGTGGCTTCACCCACCCCCAGTTATTTTTCCGTGCACGATCGCTTTGCACCGGGTGGCATGACGCTTCCTTGTCCGCTGGGGGTAGCGGCCAGTGATGGCAGGATCAGGAAACGGGTCCAACTTCTAGTACGACACGAAAAACCATTATTTTTTACATCTAAACAATATCACAAGCTCCGCAGCATCACGCACGACGGTAAGCGGGCTTTACCGTGCAAATAGACGTAGCGCGAAATTTCTCGCGAGACTTTTCTCGCTGTCATTCGATGTACAGACATACATAAAAAACGGCTCTCGTTGTCATCGCAAACCTAGAAATAGCTCAATTTCTACGTGTTGCTCAAGCTGTCTTTCGTCTCTAAATGCAAGCAAAACATTGTGGTGAAGACATTTACCACAATTTTAGTTGTTGTGAATTTACAATATATTAAATATATTAATAGGCTTAATTTATTTTAGGGTTCAGCAATAAAAAATGCAACAATAGAAAAATCTCGCGAGAAAAGTAGCTCTGTTTGCTAAATTGAGCTACTTTTGGGAAATTTCTCGCGAGAAATTTCGCGCTACGTCTATTTGCACGGTCAGAGGAAAAAAGCTACTGCTGTCAAAATTCGGCTTTTCTGGCCTCCATTCTTGCGAAGTAGCAACATCGCTCAGGAAAGCATCGTTGTGCGGGCGAGTGGCTGCGTGAGCACAGGAAAGGAGTATTTCACGCAAGATTATTTATTTAAGCTGAGTTTAGTTTGGTTAATTCGATTGATTTTGTATTAAAAAAATCAACATGATGCGCCCACTGTCCAGGACACAGCGGGCTGTCAATTTGGCGAACTGTCACACGGATGTTCGGATGTAAACAAAAACAAAAACAACGATCGTGGATGGAAGGAAAATTGTAGCTTTTCCCGTGGGGTTTTCTGGTAACTTTGGGACAGCAAAACTGCATTTACCGTAGCGACGAGATCGTGGGGGCATGGGTGCATTCGAGTGGCCATGGGAATACTCGTTCCCACCATTTTTCACGTAAGTTCCATCGCTCTACCTCCGCTATGATCGTTTGCAGTGATCGTTACGAATCGTTAACCACCGTAGGATGCAGGTGCACGCGAAAACCAAAGAGCAGCAGCTGGCCATCTGGAAGGAGCTGGTGCTAAACTACCAGAAACACGAGCGCCAAGCGCTGCTGAACATAGCCGAAGACACACCGCCGTTCGTGAACAGGGACCTCTCGCGAAAGCTACCGCCGGAGGCGCGCTTATGGGTGCTGGAGGAACTGGCGAAAACGGGGCACGCGGCGACCACCGACAAACGGAAGCAACAGTGGGAAGTGTACTGGCACACGCTGGACGAGTGGAGCAACGTCCTGTACGACTGGGCGGTCGGCAGTGGGACCACCAACACGGTCTGCACGCTGTACGAGCTGGTCGCGGGCGATAACACGGTCGTCGAGGAGTTTCACGGACTGGACGAGGGTGTGCTGCGGAAGGCACTGAAGGTGCTGGAGGCGCGCGGTAAATGTGAGTTGATTGCTTTCGACGACAACGAGGGTGTGAAGTTTTTTTAAGGCCCCGTAGGGTAAATATACATCAAATGTGATCGGAAAGCTGCGTCACCTCGATGAAGTTGGTATGGTTGAGAAATCTCAAAATCAATCGCGGAATGGGCCCAGAAAAGCGGAAGATTGACCACCTCAGCACATCGGAATCTGAAGGGGAAACGCTACTGGTGAGTAGAACCGTACACCGGACGGGTTAGGTTCGGATTCGCAAAGAAGGGTGAAAACCAGCGTCAAATTCCAAATTTTATTAATCTCATTCGTTTGTTGTCATGTTTCTCCTTTTGCTGATTGGTTGTTTGGTAGATGTTGTTGCACTTTACCCGCCCCACCAAAGGTTTTTCTCTGTCTTCTTCCTCTGCCTCCTCTATTTGGTATCCTGATAAGTTGAGCTCGATCTTGCCATCGCCTTCGCTGGCTCTACCTTGCTTTTCCCATCGGTTTAGGTACCGTTCCGGATGTGGGTGGTTTCGGTTTATTCCCTTCCGCCAAACACTTGCAACTGCCTGCGCCTGGGTGCGTTTCACGTGCCATTCCTTCCTGTTCCTTAGATAAGGGGTTTTTGTGTTTGTTTTTTTTTGTCTTTTTTTTGGTACGATACGTGATTTAGCTATGTTTTCTTTATTCTTTAAATGATTTGCAGTTTTTTCTTCTTTGTTTGTTATGTTTTTGCAACATCGATTCTAGTAAACTGGTTTTGTTCGAGAAATGTTTGTATGTTTTTGTTTTGTATATGGTGTTATATTGAGTTTTGTTCATTAGTTATCTTCCTTCGCGTCAAAGTTTTTACCTCCAGTTCTACACACGAGTTTTTGTTGTTGATGTGAATATTAGGGATGTTTTGTTGGATTAATCATTTTGCTTTGCATCCGTTTGCACTGCGTTCGGTGCAAACGATCGGCCCAAGGTGCAACATTTCTGCTACTTTGTTTTGATGTTGTTTTGCATTTGTCTGCTCTTTAGAGAGATACGCCTCGCTTCGTTTTGCGAGTCCTGTTTCTTGTCTCTTCTGTTGTTGTGCATTGCCTTCTTCTTCGGCTCCATTCCATTGTTCAAAGCATTCTTAAGAGTTCCAGCTTGTTCGCCTTCTATTTTGGGTTGATGGGATCAACTTTGTAGAATAAACCGATTGCACTGCGTGTGGTAACTGGCGTGTTAACAGGGAGGGGCATGCCATGTGTTCGGGCCCGATTTTTGGCAAGAGCAAATAGAGAAGAAACACAATCGGAACGTAAATCGCTTCACCGATTGCCAATTTTTAACTACCGCTTCTGGTGCTTGCCGCCAATGTGCGTAACATCCAATCGCGTCCAATCTTGAACGGAAATAAATAGTTCCTCTAATCCATCTAGCGCTCGTAGCGCGGTCTAGTTTTGCGTAGGGTGTTCTTCCCGTTCCGTGTAATAGTTGTAGTAGAAAAAATAAAATCTGCTTAGCATTCGACAATAAGTATAGAAATAATAGAGTATATCAATCCATATATGTACCATATACGTGTATCGTGTAACAACAACAACAGAGTGCGCTAGCTACTAGCGTTTCGTCAAAATAAATGACTCTGATTTGAGATTAGCGAGAAGGGGGGACGCGGCGCGCTTTTGCAAACACACCACCGAACCTAATGGGTTAGTTCCTCCCTCACTCACTCTCTCTCTCGCTGTCTCTCTATCGTTCGTGTGTGTTCGAACACAGGGAGCTTTTACATTAGCGCATTTAAATATATAGAATTTCTATTTCGACCTCAAGTTAGACTCGATGATAATAACAATTATACAACTACTATACGTCGTCACGCTCGTCTTCTTCTCCGTGCCCACTTCCGCCATGGTGAGTGAGTGTTTGCTTACTGAAGGTCTTCGCTTTGCATTTTAGCTCAGGTTTGTTTTGTATCGAGTTTGATTACTGGTATCTCCCGCTCTTTCCGGAGTGAAATTCACGTTTCATGCTTCGCAATAGTTTCTGATTCAGGCATAGTGACAAACTGAACGCCACGAAGAAACGAAAACGTCGGAAAACTTTACTTTTACAAGCAGAAAAGAAGCACAGCACTAGCTTAGGTTGGCTGGTTGAAAACACACAGGAGACGGATATTTCGTAAAATGAGTTGAGCGGAAGACGAAACAGCACCTGGCCACGCAAACAATATGCCCACTGCCTCGTGTGCGCGCCCTGGAACAACAAAGGTAGACGATGGCGACGAACGGGAGCGTTTGTTTCTTCGAAGGGGAGCGTTCGTTTTTCCGTGCAACCTGTTCGTATTGTGTCGCTTAAGCTTCTGACACGTTCTTTTACGTTTTTCCACTTACTTTCACATTTGTTTGTCGACCCCACACGAACCATCCTTTGCACGCAATTTGTCGCACCGTAACAGTAGGCCGAATCACTGCCGATTTCGTAACTCGGTTTCGCGACTCATTTCACAAAAACTGTAAGAGGAGAGAAATGAAGAGAGAGCAAGAGATGCATAGAGAAAGAGAGAGAGAGATAGAGCGACTAATGCTTAACGGTTTGTTGTTTGCGATGCCTCGTTTGTTTGCTATCAACACAATCATCACTGTCACGTAGCAAGGAGAGGCTGGTTTAGAAACCGGAAGCGCTCTTCTTCTTGTAGCACATCTACATGTGTAGCGGAACAACCGACTAGATGCACCCAGCAGCTGCAGCAGTTTGTCAACATTAAGCACCTTTCACACGTGTTAGCGAGCGCTTAGCGAACAAAGCAAAAGGATAACGAACGATGCGGACCCAACGTTGCCAAAGAGACACGTTTAAACGCGGATTGGGAAGTGGATTAGAGACAGCGAAATCAACCAGCCAACCTAAGCTAGTGCTGTGCTTCTTTTCTGCTTGTAAAAGTAAAGTTTTCCGACGTTTTCGTTTCTTCGTGGCGTTCAGTTTGTCACTATGCCTGAATCAGAAACTATTGCGAAGCATGAAACGTGAATTTCACTCCGGAAAGAGCGGGAGATACCAGTAATCAAACTCGATACAAAACAAACCTGAGCTAAAATGCAAAGCGAAGACCTTCAGTAAGCAAACACTCACTCACCATGGCGGAAGTGGGCACGGAGAAGAAGACGAGCGTGACGACGTATAGTAGTTGTATAATTGTTATTATCATCGAGTCTAAAAAAAAAGGTTGAGTGGAGCGCGATAGGAGCGAACGAACGAAGCGACAAACGCAACAAAAAGCATGTCCCTGTGAGAGAAAGGAACAAGTGAATCAATCAAAAAGCATACACGGCACAGAAAAAGAAGCCAAGCGAAGCAAGGGAAGGTGGACGAAAAACTAGAAGAGAACAAATAGTCAAACACAGTTGGTAGTGGTAGTGATTTGCTCTCACGAAATTAAAGCAAGCAAGATGAAATCATGGCAATCCATGATGCAAACCCAAAACAATCCCCAAACACTCCAAAAAACGAACTAGCAGCAAGAGAGAAACGAAATTGAAACAAACATAAATGCACAACATAGAGGCAACAACAGCAAACTATAGAAAGCCAGCGCAGCAAACAAACAAACAGAACAAAAAACGTAAGAAAAATGGTGAAAATGATAAAGTCAAATTATAGCAGTAGGTTTTAGCGCGCGATGCGTCAGACGCGAACAACAAAAAATGAAGCAAACAAAAGGAGACGGGAGAAGAAACACACAGGAGACGGATATTTCGTAAAATGAGTTGAGCGGAAGACGAAACAGCACCTGGCCACGCAAACAATATGCCCACCTCTCTCTGTCTCTTTCTCTTTTTATCAACTCAAACTTCCACTATTCCAATGTAACGAGGACTAGGGCGAGCTGCGGAGGGCTGCAAACTAACAGACATAAACTAACGTCCCCCGGATTTTAAACTACCAACTATATCGACGAAGCGAACCGGTTCGTTCGGTTCATTGTCCCACATGTCCCACTCCCTTTCCATTCTCACCGTGCTGATGTGTGAAATCCTTCTCTCAGCGCTCAACACCAACTGTTTTAACTGCTACTAGAAACATAGAAGCCACAAACGTGACAAAAGGTTTCCGCGAGGGTTGAGACAGTTGAACAGATTGGCGCATTGAAGGAGAAAACAAAACAAATTGCAGATCCAAACTGATCTAAATGAACGAAAGCAACGAGCAAACATCAACCTCTCAATCCGGACGGACGCCTTCTGGCCACTGGAGTTTGCTGGATGGGAAAAGTTATAGCTCATTTACTGTGAAACAAGAGAAACAAACATTTAAATCAAATTATAACGCTAGACGACACAGAATAAAACAAACACACAGAAAGAGACGATGCTCTGACAACCAGGACAACAGAAGGACAAACTGCGTGGAACTCCTAGCGCGCAGCAGCGAAAAGCGAGGTGGGAAACAAACATCCATAACGTAAGGGAAAACACAAAAAACGGTAGGCTTAGAGTGTAACTGAATATAAGTAAAACCCTAGTATTAATCGATCCCGATTCGATC
>KZ070113.1:5812-18730 GCA_002091845.1 Anopheles cracens
TTCTCCTACCTTTCAATCTTTCAATTTCTTTGACATTAGCTATGCTCCTAATAAAGCTTAAACTATTTCATATTTCCCATTTCATATGAAATACCGTCCGCGCGGTCATATAGCACGTAGTTTCATCAAAGACGGAAATTCATCCAAACCAATTAATAGTGCAATCAGAAACATTAACCTATGGCTATCACAGTAAGTTGAATATATTGCCCAGAACGGATTTATCACACCAATTGCAGGTAACTAACAACGACTTCACAGCCATCGTGAGAAATCTGATTTCATTAACGATAAAAAATCCCCAAAGGCAATTGAATGATACGTCCCGACTGAAAGCCCTTTCCAAATTGACCAAAGTCGAAAAGGTAATGGGCATCCGCCACGTTAATGGTGCGACCGGGCGCCAGTTCGTTCGTCTCGGTGAGAAAAGGTTGCAACCATCCTTATCCACCAATTAAATTTCCTTTGTGGGGTGCGCCCTTTTCCGACACGGACCAGCTACGTGGTATAAAACACTCTCCAAGGTGGTAAAAAACACACACATTAAAGAGGTAAAAATTTCATTTAGATCAGACCGTCGACGCAATGATAACGGTGTAAATGATTAGAGCGAAAGGCCTATGGCTGGCAGCGGCGAAAAGGAGCGCGTTTCACTTTTAAGTAGGGCAATTGATGTTCCTAGAAAGACGAAGAAGTCGCATAATTACTCAGGTGCCGTTTTTCCGTTGGTTCGTTTTATTTTCTTCAACGGTCCCATTTTCTAAAAGTTTTGGTTGGCCTTTCTCCGTCCTTCTGCTCTGTGCATGCCTGTACCTGTTTTTACCATGAAATTTCGAAAATAAAAACTGTATATTATGAATTTTAATGAACGGAAAGGACCTGATAATAGTTCTTTTTTAGGAAAACGCATAATATTCCAAACACATAATTATAGCAAATTTCAAATAAAAATGGAAATCAATTTTGTTTCCCCTTTTGTTAACCAGCGAATCTGTGAGTTTGAATTTTTCATTTTAATTAAACTCTGGGTCACCTCAAGTTGGCCATGAAAAACTACGTGAAAATGAATTTTTTAATCTAAATGCTACCCAACTGGGCCACCCTCGATGACTGGCAATGTGAAAAAATCGCCACATTGTGTAAACAATTATTTTCTAGCTATCAATTTATACGATTCTATTAACAATTAATTTCTAGCCACCAATATTAAATGATGAGAAAAACAATCAAACAATAATTGCAAAATATGTTATATTTATAGTAACAAGCTTCAAGAAGAGAAGTAGTTCTAGCAATTCCGTCTATTAAAAGAACCTCTATTCAATGTTGCGAGCATTTACATTTTGCATCGGACAGGGCAGTGGCAGCCATGAAACATCATCTTTATCCCATGGCTTTCATAAAACGGTCGTGTTTTGTTGTTCAGCTAAGTTGTTCATAAACAACCATGTGATGTCATGTGATAAAACTCATATAATGTCATCCAGCAATTTCGTAGCCTGATCCGGTTTCATTCGCGACCTCAACCTGATACAGATAGTAGATGTAATGAATACTCTATCTATGATGTGTTGCGTTAGTGTGCAGTATCATAAAAAAGCAATTAAGTCCATCGCACAATACAAGAAACAACAATCTTCACAGACCAACTATTAAAACATAGGATCTGCTAGCGAAACGCAATATTGCGAAAGCATGTTCCATACTATAGGAATCCTCCAAGTGGCGAAGTTGTTGACATTTTGGTTTGGGGATAGTAAGCTGGCAGCTGGTCTGCTTTCTCGTCACTATTCACCTTGATTGAGCGTCTCCTTATTGATCATATAGTCGGTCTTGTCAACACCTACTGTGATTTCACAATGTCTTATTTAAAAAAGGCGTATCAATAACGAAGCAAATTGAATTCGATAGTACATGTTTTTTGTTTTAATTTAGATAAGGTAGTTCAGTGTCGTTATCATAGTAGCTTCTGTTAACTCACCTTCAATTCACTTCATACTTTAAATTGGGTTTACTAACGTATATTTCTGCTAGTTATGCTTCTGGCATGTTTAAAAAAAGACAGAATCGCCCTTAGAAAGTTGTGCTGAAAATACAAAAATCGAATATAAACCCTAAACAATTATTATCTTTCACAAAAGCCTTCCTTGCTAATGCTTCAACAACTGTAAGTTTATGCATTATACTATATGTTTAGATGAATCAGCTTTACTATAGTTATGATAAACTCAAAATTGAATTGATAATGTTTACAAATAACAACACACATCTTTGTAAGAAGTGTTTATATTTATTTTTAATTTCAAGAGCGTTAAACATGTCAAACTAACTTAGTCATTCTAATTGATCTAATTGATCTGATTGTGTAAAGCATTCCAATGCAGAATAATAGTTGCACGTTTGCCGAAATCTTTGAGATAGTAAATTGTCTTCCAATATACCCTCCTGGAAGACTGTGTACTCTACTTCATGACTAATTCCCGGAAGCTTTTGCATATTTAATTCGACTTTATTGTTTCCTTCAATCATGTAGCAGTTTCGGTAGCAACTTGCCAGTTTAAACGAATCATTTCTCCCGTGTACGTCAATACGCTCTAGCATTCGTTGGCTGTTGATTGTGGAAAGTGCACCCACAGACTCGCCCTGATGAAACGGCAACGGCAACCTAATCTCATCACTGGTCCGTCTCCTGATGGAATACTAAATTTCATTGCAGCATTGATTTGATGAGCATGGTCTCTGATGGTCTTTACGAATCTGCTCGCTTTGTACCGAATGCAAAAGAGATGTCGTTTCATGCGACTTGCAGTTGGTATGAACCGATGTATGAACCTGCGATATAAAATTTCATTTCCTTTCATTAAGGAAATATCATCTAGGCTCTTAGGTAACGTTAGAAGCATTAGACCAATTTCTTTGAAAAGTTTCATTATTTTAAAACCTTTTACATTTTTCATACTATTTCACTCAAACAAATGAGTTGGATTATTGCTTCCAACATTTTGAGCATGCGCTATAAATAATCCATCACGTTGTTTGTTTCGTCTCAAAATTTACGCTCCGAGATCGGAACGATGTTATAGCGAGCATTATTTTATACTGGCGCATACAGCATGGCACCAATGAGTATATATTAAAGCATTTTCCAGCCTGCTGTTGGTGGAGCCGCCCGGTCATTCATGAATATAAAATGCCAGGCCAAGCGTAGCGACCAGCGCTGACCCCAGCTAATGACTCCACTATAGCCCTAAACCATCGTTCGCCGGCTGAACCTGATTCATTTATTGTTATTGTTATGCCGAAACTATGATTAAAATTGAATGAAAACTTCGCGGTCGAACAGTCACAGGAAGGCAAACGTTTGCCGCAACGGCGAATATTGGACAATCGCGAAACGAGATCCGCTTGTGGGCAAAATCTCCCGCGGCTAAAAGCAATTCATCATCAAAAAGCGTTTGTGTGCGAAATGGTGCGCGCGAGCGCACGCGCGCCCGTTCGCATGCATAGAAAACACGGCCACTAACTAGAATAACGACGCGAGCAGGACGCCCACAGGCAGGACGGCACTTGACGTCGATGGATGACAATAAGCTGGCACATAAATGCATGGTGTTGATGCACCGGGAGCCATGTGCACCGGGAGCATCAAACTAAATTATGGATTAGCGCACTCGCGCCCCCCAATTGGCCACCATTTGCGAAACAAGGGCCGAAAGGAAAAAAAAGTTTAACCGTGTGCAACAAACGATCGTCCGGGCGAACTTTTCCACACTCGGCCGTCGCAGTCCGCCACCGTGCCGCCCTTTATGGGTCATTATCGTCCGAAATGTGTCACTGGCCGCGAAAGGAGCCCTCTGCTCGGGAACCGCTTGAATGTGGGTCGATGTTAATTTTGCCTTTCGGGAGCAATTATCTCCATAATTGCGAGTTCAAACGAGCGAATGCCATGATTGAATCATTCCCGTGCCGGACTCTTAGGTATTTTAATAAGAGGTTTAGATGCGCCAATGAGGTTTTGCATTTTGATCTATTTGATGTTGTCGACACATGATGGCTTTCGCATATAGGGGTGTGCGCGATCAGCGCTGGAATGCACACCGTGCTTAACCAAAGTATGATTGCAAAGAATAATCGATAATTAGCTGTCTATTTGATGTGACAATATGGAAGTCCACTAAATTAGCAAATGAACAGATGTATACTGTAGGTCCGAAGAAAGTGTTTTGTTTGTCTTTATTTTTATAATAAACAATTTAAAAAAATAAATCACACACACTTCACACTAACTTCGGCAGACGAAATACTGTGCCTTCGCACTGAGACTTCAAATAACGATTTCAGCTTATCTACGTTAATTTCAAGCATTGAAAACAGTCATTTTCTGCAGGATCATCCTTGATGTTTGAAATCGAACTTTAATATCAAAATAGGATATTAATAAAACGTTAGAAGCATTAGACCAATTTCTTTGAAAAGTTTCATTATTTTAAAACCTTTTACATTTTTCATACTATTTCACTCAAACAAATGAGTTGGATTATTGCTTCCAACATTTTGAGCATGCGCTATAAATAATCCATCACGTTGTTTGTTTCGTCTCAAAATTTACGCTCCGAGATCGGAACGATGTTATAGCGAGCATTATTTTATACTGGCGCATACAGCATGGCACCAATGAGTATATATTAAAGCATTTTCCAGCCTGCTGTTGGTGGAGCCGCCCGGTCATTCATGAATATAAAATGCCAGGCCAAGCGTAGCGACCAGCGCTGACCCCAGCTAATGACTCCACTATAGCCCTAAACCATCGTTCGCCGGCTGAACCTGATTCATTTATTGTTATTGTTATGCCGAAACTATGATTAAAATTGAATGAAAACTTCGCGGTCGAACAGTCACAGGAAGGCAAACGTTTGCCGCAACGGCGAATATTGGACAATCGCGAAACGAGATCCGCTTGTGGGCAAAATCTCCCGCGGCTAAAAGCAATTCATCATCAAAAAGCGTTTGTGTGCGAAATGGTGCGCGCGAGCGCACGCGCGCCCGTTCGCATGCATAGAAAACACGGCCACTAACTAGAATAACGACGCGAGCAGGACGCCCACAGGCAGGACGGCACTTGACGTCGATGGATGACAATAAGCTGGCACATAAATGCATGGTGTTGATGCACCGGGAGCCATGTGCACCGGGAGCATCAAACTAAATTATGGATTAGCGCACTCGCGCCCCCCAATTGGCCACCATTTGCGAAACAAGGGCCGAAAGGAAAAAAAAGTTTAACCGTGTGCAACAAACGATCGTCCGGGCGAACTTTTCCATTTTTTTGCCTATCACGAAGAAAGAATCCCTTCATTACGAGCATGCTCCTAAACCCCTGCGTTGCACCCGTGTCTCTGGGAGACTTTCTGCCGTGGTAATAAATTTACGATAAACTCATGACGATGCACAGCTGACGCTGACAAGCTGAAGGGTTATCCAAACGCCAAGACGTGTAAGACAGCCAACTCGGCTGCTATCGCAGCACCGTGCCGTGGTTCCTGTTCTAAAATTGCCAAAAACCCCGCACTCGGCTGCAAATTAAGAAAGAAAAGCTGGCAGCAACGTTAATGTTCCATTCGTTTTCGCTGTCGGTTGTTTTTTTCAAAAAATACATGCGACTCACACACATACGTGCACGTGGGCTGTGTTGGAAAAGCTTTTTGATGGCAGTAGCTGAGCGTGCTCATGTGATTGCGCAGATTGTGCCCAGAGTGAGCGCTAGAGAGCCAGCTGGTACACGCGTCAACGTGGGGCGTAGCGCGAAACAAACAAACGAAAAAAAAGTTTCTATTTAAAAAATCCCGTGAACAGCTTGCTTGTTAGCCTAAACAACGTAGCTGGCTAGTGCATGTAAAGTATTTTCTATGAAAATCTCGAAACAAACACATAATTTAGTACAACCGTTCGATCATAATGAAGAAATTTCAGCCAGAATTGGTTTAATTGCTTTAATAAAAATATGAAGGATCAGTATTTTTTTATTTAAGCTATTTATTATGTAATTTAAAATACTTTGGTAATTTAGTATTTTGACCGGTAACGATTATTTACAAATTAGCCTAATTTTTTAAGATATATTAAATAAGCTGTTGAATAAATGGCCAGCCTCACCAGTTGGATCAATTTAAAAGATGAACATTTGATTGACCATAACTGAAGAATCGTTGCTAACAGCTTCGTTGCTAACAGTTTCAAATGGAACATTTTAATAGAATCAGTTTATTGAGAAAAAATTACGATTGATACAATTTATTAAAAATTATATTTATAGAAAACAAACTACAGTTCGAAGAACATCACCACCTTCACCTTTCGGTCAGTCGAACCCAATGACTGGAAAAAAGTCTTCAATTACAGTGAGGCAAACCTTAGATGCCTATTAATATTTCATCAAATTTAAACACAAATATTGTTCTAACCCACACCCCTGTATCGGCACGGCAGCGCCCCAAAAAATAGTTTCCTACCCAAAGCACAAAAGAAGGGGCTTTTAAAAACAACACGTTTCAAAAATAGCTCACTAATGGGAAAGCCCCACGCAGGTGTAATGAGGATAGGATCGAGCGTCCCGCACGCCTGAAACACATCGAAACACATTTATCCTTTTGCTCCCACCGTCGGAAGCGGCCGGTACAAGATACATCTCGGTTCACTTGATTCGTTGAGCCAAAGTTCAAAATTCCCATCCCCCAGCCCGAGCCTGATCCTGTTCGAGCCCGCGCTCGATTGAGAGAGAGAGAGAGAGAGAAAAAAAAAACTCCCGCACGGATCGTCCCACGGGAAGCGTTGCGTTGCGACGGATGCTACGGATTCGATCGGAAATATAACGGAATTGAGATACGCTTAATTTCCGCACCGTATTCCTTCCTTCTGCAGCACGGGAACCACACGCACACACGGCCGTGCGGTATGCTAGAGCTTCCGGAAGCTGGAGACGGGGAGGGTTCGGAGGTGGCCATTTCATAACAGAACGCGATCCCATTTTATGTTGCGCGATTCTTCCGGTGGTGGCGTGCGATTTTTCTACAGCCCCCCCCCCTCCTGCTCGGCTCGGGTGCGAGAGTGCGCTGGAAATTGAATTTTACGTCACCCGGCGAAACAGCGAAGGATTCCATTTTATGACATGTGACGATGAATCAATCTTTGACCCGAAACGGAACCAGCTTTTCCGCGGCAAAAATGGGATAAGGTGAACCGAGCAAAAAAAAAATACATGCGACTCACACACATACGTGCACGTGGGCTGTGTTGGAAAAGCTTTTTGATGGCAGTAGCTGAGCGTGCTCATGTGATTGCGCAGATTGTGCCCAGAGTGAGCGCTAGAGAGCCAGCTGGTACACGCGTCAACGTGGGGCGTAGCGCGAAACAAACAAACGAAAAAAAAGGCTCCCGAAAAAGTACGCCGCGCCCGCTTTCATGTGTGACGACAACGACGTGACCAACGCTGCTGCAGGAAACGGCCGCGAGGATACAAAGGGAATTGCAAAGTTTGCACCCTCCGCGCGCGCGACTTCCGATCGGGAGGGGGGGTTCAAATCCCCGGGCGATACGTTGGAAAGTACGGAGCGAAAGTTTGGCAAGCATTCCGATTTGTTCATAGAAACTATCTCTATCCTATTACATTTTCCTCCTCCGATAGACTAGTAGTGGAAGCGATACTTGATGAACGCAAACCCCGGTCAGTGTATGCGCGTCACAAGCGTAAATAGCATGAAAGCTGAATAAAAAAAAAATCTCTTATATTAGATCCAAGATTTCTTTGCTAGCCGTGACAAAAAAATGACATAAATATCAAAATATATCAGTTTTCGCCATTTTATATAACAAATAACTTTTCCTCCTCCCAACGAGTCTATGAATTCGTTAATAATGTCTTATACACCGTAACAACCATTTTCGATCAAATTATTCCAATTATCCTGGTTCTTAAAGTGAACAAAAATGAACATGCTTTGCAATAATTATTTATATGATTTAGTTGAGTATAGTTCAAACCATCCCGGATGCCGCATTTGGAATGCTCCGAAGTCGGTAATAACCTGCTGAATAATAGCATTGTAATAGCATCGTTTTGAATAATGTCTTATATTAAATTTCTGTTCAGTATTATTCGGTAGTTTCATGCATTGGGTATCCGTATCTCTCAACAACCCTAGTCCAATATTGGTTTCTATTTTCAACATTAGTCCGTTGAAGATTTTAAAATATCACTAACCGGATTAAATTAAATAGAAACAAATAGGTAAGTAGGATTATTGAAGTTATATAAAACTTGATATGAATTTTAGTAAAACTGCCAGAGACTATCACTGGAACGAAGCGTTATTGTGTTAGGGCCTGCTCTGAAAAAAGTCGTTCACGTCGTTCAAACGTCGTCAAACGATAACGACATATTTTACGGATGCTCTAGCATTTGTTGGACGACAAACTGTGATACGGCATGCTGTCAAACCAAATTAGTTCGTGGTTACATCCAGCAGAAGTATCATTTCAATAGGGATTTACCGATCAGTTCAGGCAATAAATTTCATTCACAAATTATTTCATGGTAATCTGCAGCAAAATACACACATTTTTACAACAACTTCATCCGAAACCTATCATCAGAAGATTTTTACAACCATGGTTTGACATGAAAAACGTACCAAATACATCTTTTTACCAAAATTAGTAATGGCAAGATGGGTAAACGACAAAATACAAACCGATTTATATGACGACAAATGTTCACTGATGTTTGACAGACTTTTCCAGAGCACCTCCATTCAGCGTCATGCGTTCGTTCTTGTCGTTTGTTTCATGCGAGTTATTCTAGAGCAGCCCCTTAGTACGCAAACTGACCACTGTCACCACTGCTGCCATGACAGCAGTTTGATGAAGCACACTATGAAACTGTATAACGCTAAGGTTATTCAAAACAAAGCAAAAAAGCATGAAAATAGCAACACATAACAAATTAAACGAACAGGGAGAAACTAACGAAAACAGATATTGACATAACAAAATATCAGAAACTTCATTGCCATATGTGAAGCATTTGTCCGTCTAGCAATGAAGATAGTGACATTTGTTCAGTGCAAAGGAATCAAGAAGGGATGTAAAACATACTATTGGTTGTGCCTTGAGTGCAGTTAATGAACACTCCAGAAGGATTTGTACAGATTGATGAGATTGAGATTGAGATTGTGAAAATGTGTTCGATTTTCAAAAAATGTTATCCTACTTAGTTGATTCATTGAAAATCGAACGATGAAAATGACGAATGATGAAATTTCCTAATACATTGATCATGGGAAACAGCTTAATAGCAAATTGCTTACTGTTAAATCTCTATCACGACATTTTCGCGACCTTTCAAAGCGCTATGCACCAAATTCTCACCAACAACCGTAAATAATTTCCCCGAATGATTTATCCACACAAATTGAACTCACCCATTCATTTCCTAAAAACGGCGGGACACCTGCTACTATTATTAGTTAATTCGTGTTTAAGTACAATTTTTCAGCGCGCCCTTTGGGCACCCTACGGCGCGTGGCACCGTCGTCCATCACAGCAGCACTCCGCACTGGTTTCGTTCGCTACATGGTTTTCCATTTTATGATATTCCTATCTCCCTGCAGCTTTTTTGCACCTCGCACGCTACGACGCCTACGCCATAAATCAGCCACCGACAAGAAAACCGCACTCGGGTAACGGGGCCTGTGAAGATGGGGTGAAGCGAGTGGGGGATGGGGGGGGGGATTAAATTTACTTCACCGCAGAGTGTACCTTTCCCCGATGTTTCAGCCGTGTTCACGGTGTGAGTGTGATTTTTCACACGACACGACTTGTTTTCTCTCCAGCCCGACCCGGCCCGGCTCACCGGAGGATGTGAGAAAATTCTTAGATAAAATTATTATCCTAATGACCGCAAGGGCGCACAGTGTGTGAGAAAGGTTGCACAAAGGAACGTTGTGCTGAAGTTGAAGCGTAAAATCTCTGTAAAGAGTTTCACTGCAGTGAAACGCTCGGAGCGGGAGCCGGAAAGCTACCCAGAGAACAAAAAACAAGTCCCATTCAATTCTTGGTACACTTGGTGGGAATAATATTTTGTTGGTGCATTTTCAAGCGCCTAGCAAGGCCAAGAGAAATCCTCCTCCAGAATCCTCAGCGCTCGGCCCGGGTGAAGTTGTTTCGCGTCGTGATGACCATCGCAAAGAGGGGCAAAATAAAACCGGAGAGTAAAACCAGCAAAGAACAACGTCTCAAATCCGCTTTCATGTTGGCTTGGCCGGTGGCGGTGCCGGTTGTTCATTTGCTTGGAAAATAAATTCCATTCCGAAGCGCGTGGCGACAGGTGAAGCGTGGTTTTCTGCGCATAAGTAAACACACTGCACGTAGCGAAATGTTTATGCTGTGTTTTTATGTTGTTCGCCCCGTTTCTTGCGTTTCTAGCTCCCCGTTTTCTTGCACTGCCCAGAAGACATCTCTAGCCCATTACGGGCGACACGGAAGCACTGATTATAAAATGGTAGCAGAAAAGCGCATTCGAGCGCACACCAAATGCGGAATAAATTACTTCCTTCCGTCCCCGTTTTTTATTCCCCTTACAGGGACTTACAGGCTTACAGGTACTGCTGAAAGGCTGCTTACTCTGTCTTCCCAGCCGGTATCGCCCGTATCCCGTGGGAGAGTCCCCATTATTTCGTGCCCGGCAAGTAACCTTCTTCTGCCCGGCATGATAAAGTTTCCGTCCCATCGCAAACGGGGTTGCATGATGAAGTTCCGAGCTGCTTGGAGCGCACCGTGCTGAATGTCACGCAATAAAGCTGCAACGGATTTTCGATGCACTTATTGGACCGCTGCTGATCAATGAGCATTTGCTCCAGCTGGTCATTTGTTTGTTTTGCGTTCGGAATTTTTCAGCGCGCCCTTTGGGCACCCTACGGCGCGTGGCACCGTCGTCCATCACAGCAGCACTCCGCACTGGTTTCGTTCGCTACATGGTTTTCCATTTTATCATATTCCTATCTCCCTGCAGCTTTTTTGCACCTCGCACGCTACGACGCCTACGCCATAAATCAGCCACCGACAAGAAAACCGCACTCGGGTAACGGGGCCTGTGAAGATGGGGTGAAGCGAGTGGGGGATGGGGGGGGGGATTAAATTTACTTCACCGCAGAGTGTACCTTTCCCCGATGTTTCAGCCGTGTTCACGGTGTGAGTGTGATTTTTCACACGACACGACTTGTTTTCTCTCCAGCCCGACCCGGCCCGGCTCACCGGAGGATGTGAGAAAATTCTTAGATAAAATTATTATCCTAATGACCGCAAGGGCGCACAGTGTGTGAGAAAGGTTGCACAAAGGAACGTTGTGCTGAAGTTGAAGCGTAAAATCTCTGTAAAGAGTTTCACTGCAGTGAAACGCTCGGAGCGGGAGCCGGAAAGCTACCCAGAGAACAAAAAACAAGTCCCATTCAATTCTTGGTACACTTGGTGGGAATAATATTTTGTTGGTGCATTTTCAAGCGCCTAGCAAGGCCAAGAGAAATCCTCCTCCAGAATCCTCAGCGCTCGGCCCGGGTGAAGTTGTTTCGCGTCGTGATGACCATCGCAAAGAGGGGCAAAATAAAACCGGAGAGTAAAACCAGCAAAGAACAACGTCTCAAATCCGCTTTCATGTTGGCTTGGCCGGTGGCGGTGCCGGTTGTTCATTTGCTTGGAAAATAAATTCCATTCCGAAGCGCGTGGCGACAGGTGAAGCGTGGTTTTCTGCGCATAAGTAAACACACTGCACGTAGCGAAATGTTTATGCTGTGTTTTTATGTTGTTCGCCCCGTTTCTTGCGTTTCTAGCTCCCCGTTTTCTTGCACTGCCCAGAAGACATCTCTAGCCCATTACGGGCGACACGGAAGCACTGATTATAAAATGGTAGCAGAAAAGCGCATTCGAGCGCACACCAAATGCGGAATAAATTACTTCCTTCCGTCCCCGTTTTTTATTCCCCTTACAGGGACTTACAGGCTTACAGGTACTGCTGAAAGGCTGCTTACTCTGTCTTCCCAGCCGGTATCGCCCGTATCCCGTGGGAGAGTCCCCATTATTTCGTGCCCGGCAAGTAACCTTCTTCTGCCCGGCATGATAAAGTTTCCGTCCCATCGCAAACGGGGTTGCATGATGAAGTTCCGAGCTGCTTGGAGCGCACCGTGCTGAATGTCACGCAATAAAGCTGCAACGGATTTTCGATGCACTTATTGGACCGCTGCTGATCAATGAGCATTTGCTCCAGCTGGTCATTTGTTTGTTTTGCGTTCGGTGCGGTGCATGCGGTGGAGAACTTAGCAGATGCAGAACTTAGCAATGCACGTTTTTTTCCCCCGGAGTTTGGAGGATTATTTTTTTCGGGTTGCATTTGTAATCATCAAGGGTTTTTTGAGTTTTTATTATTCTCTCTTTAAGTTGTACTAAAAGAACCAAGAAAATGTGCAATGCAGATAATAGACGAAAGCTGATATCTCTCAATGGTGGGTCACCCTGTGCTGGTGAGAGTGATCGCGAGTGAGTTGGATTGAGACTGCCAAAGTACAAAGATGAATGAAAGATGTATCGAACTGTTGTAAAAACCTCTACTCCTCAGTATATTTTCTCGAATCGTTATGCTAAACATAACTGATAGTTTTCCATTAAGCATGATACGTGATTATTTTTCTTAACTTATTTGGTGCTTTGAAACTAAAGATATTGAGCAGATTAGCATTAAGTTTAACCAAATATTTTTCCCTAAATATCAAAGACAATTAAACAACCAGGAAGATACATAACTAGAGCTTGAACAGACCGTAACCTTCGTACTTGGCACTATAATATCAATTAGATTAAGGCTTCATTAGATCT
>KZ070114.1:4054-21649 GCA_002091845.1 Anopheles cracens
GCCACGAGGTTTGCAAACTTTGTTCATACCCTCTAAACTGCTCTCGAATCTAAAACTCCCCCCGGAGAACCACTAATTGGATGGCGCCACTAGAGCATGTGTGTGTGTGTGCGTTTGGGCTTGAGAAAATTATTGCAAAACGAATCCGGCGAAAGGATGAATGCAGGATCGTCCCCGGCACCGATCGTAAGTGGGCCCGCACACATCGTCGCATTCGTGTGGGCGTCTGTGTGGTCAGACCGGCTAATTTAGCGGCCCCGGCGAGGCCACTGGCAAAGGATCACTCGTAAGGATCAAAGGATACCTGGCCACCGGGCAGGCGCCGGGGGCCCACTGGCTCCGGTTCATGCGAGCGGAAGCTTTCGAGTCAATTACAGGTGAAGACCCGGCACAAAGCTGATGCTGATTTCTCGAAAGCCTCTGCCTTTGGTCGGGCAAGTTTTGAGCGTCGCTTAACCCGCCCCACTTGAGGCAGCAAAATAGGAAGGCAGCTTTTCGGTTGTGCCCTTGTGCGCGCTATGTTGTGTTCGTTTTTTTTTTCGCTAGAAAAAATTATATCGCCTGCTTTATCTCACTGTTGAGAAGATTTATTACGCCCACAAATGCTTGCGATTTACGGGCCCGGATTCCAGTGACTTATTATTTGAATTACAGATTAAAACCGACGGGGTAAAACACTTTCTTCAGCACCAGAGCTCACACGAAACACGCGCCGGTGTAACACGCGGTGCGTTTATTGTGCCCGCACAATGTGTCGGCTCATTTTCACCTCCCAGTGACCGCGGGTACAACACGCTTCGCAAATTTCCACCGGCGTCGCAAAACACAAAGACACACACACACATGCACACGTACATGACGCAATAGCCATCATTTCCGGCGCTGGTTCGTCACGCCCCGCGGCGTACCATTTCGGGCTCTTCTTTTTTCGCCATTTTCCATGGCGTGCTTTTGGGCTATTTTTTATCCTTCGCCCTTCTTTAGCAGCGACCGAAACCGGACGAGCTGACGTGGACGAAGCAATTTTTGTACACTCACGTGCCAAGATTGCCTTCTGCTGGTTTGTGGACCGTGGGGGGTCATTATGACCCGGATTGACAATTTTCATTTGTGGATGGATTTTTCATTTAATTTGGCTTTTATGTGTCGGAACTATTTCTATCAATTTGAAATTATTTTTTATTTATTTTGTAATTACATCGAAAATTGCCTCCATCTTATTTTACTCTCCATCAAAGAGCGCTCTTACTTCTGCGGCGGAACCGAAAACAGAAAAAGAACGAAATAGTAAGTACTTTTGAATTTATGACTTTCTTTTTTACAAGAATTCAAATAAAAGAAAGAGGGGTGTATAAATTTTGAAATTTTTTCCCAATTTGCTAATATTAACGATGAACACTGTAGAAATGGCATCACTGTATATCGAAGCTCCTTGCTGTCTTCTTATAGACTATGGAAGTTATCACGAAATATCACGCCAGATGATGCTGATTATGAGCTTAAAACTTTATTTATATAAATTTAGTCTAATTGTTATCATTCTTTGCGAGTGTCTCGAGGTCGTTTGCGTTTAATACGGCTACCCGAAGCGGTTGATTAAATGTAAATGTTGCTCGCTTTTCCAGGAATGGCATCCGATGGGGCCATGCATCATAAACAAGCGGGGCAATGGCGAACCGGGGAACACCATTTGTAGCTATTTTCGAACTTCCTTTCCAGCTGTAATTGCACGTGGCGTGCGCAATGAATGGTTTGTCCCGAAAGCGTTTGCATTCACGCTACGCGCTTAAATTAACAGATTAGTACACTAAAATCTTACGAGCCAATCCTTTACGGGGCTTATTTGAAAGAAACCCCCATCGAAAGTGGTATCGATAACGAATGTGGCTGCAAAAAATTCTAATACATGATGAAAACGGCGAAAAAAGTAATTGCACGTGGCGTGCGCAATGAATGGTTTGTCCCGAAAGCGTTTGCATTCACGCTACGCGCTTAAATTAACAGATTAGTACACTAAAATCTTACGAGCCAATCCTTTACGGGGCTTATTTGAAAGAAACCCCCATCGAAAGTGGTATCGATAACGAATGTGGCTGCAAAAAATTCTAATACATGATGAAAACGGCGAAAAAAAAACGCCGCGCGGGAAAATGAGTGTAAATAAAAAGCTGGTGCTGTATGGAATAAATTTATAGCCTTATTCCGTTTGCACTAATTATCGAGCACCGGTAGCGCTGGGGCCGTTCGTTCAACCGAATTCGATTTTCCGACTGACCGTGAGGCACCGTGAGCGATAATTTGCGTGTTTTCGGGTGTTACAGTCAAGTCGCCGTTTCATTCTTTAACACTAACAGGGCCAGAGCCGGTCATTTTGACCCAAGCAAGGTTTGTGTTCATGTTCTGAAAAAAAAAAAATGCGAGCATAATATTGTTCCTGAAATATTAAGCCTCAAATGTGGGTTAGTTTGTTTATTATTAGTTATTTGTTTTTAGTTTTTAAAATTTAGAGAAAATGTATCAGGCGGATAATGTAGATATAATAAACCGATTTTTAACATTCATGGAGAGATATTCATATTGGTGTTCAATTTGTTAAAAATGTGTCACTATAAATCTGTTAAATTTAGCAAAGAATGATAACAATTAGACTAAATTTATATAAATAAAGTTTTAAGCTCATAATCAGCATCATCTGGCGTGATATTTCGTGATAACTTCCATAGTCTATAAGAAGACAGCAAGGAGCTTCGATATACAGTGATGCCATTTCTACAGTGTTCATCGTTAATATTAGCAAATTGGGAAAAAATTTCAAAATTTATACACCCCTCTTTCTTTTATTTGAATTCTTGTAAAAAAGAAAGTCATAAATTCAAAAGTACTTACTATTTCGTTCTTTTTCTGTTTTCGGTTCCGCCGCAGAAGTAAGAGCGCTCTTTGATGGAGAGTAAAATAAGATGGAGGCAATTTTCGATGTAATTACAAAATAAATAAAAAATAATTTCAAATTGATAGAAATAGTTCCGACACATAAAAGCCAAATTAAATGAAAAATCCATCCACAAATGAAAATTGTCAATCCGGGTCATAATGACCCCCCACGGTCCACAAACCAGCAGAAGGCAACCTTGGCACGTGAGTGTACAAAAATCGCTCCGTCCACGTCAGCTCGTCCGGTTTCGGTCGCTGCTAAAGAAGGGCGAAGGATAAAAAATAGCCCAAAAGCACGCCATGGAAAATGGCGAAAAAAGAAGAGCCCGAAATGGTACGCCGCGGGGCGTGACGAACCAGCGCCGGAAATGATGGCTATTGCGTCATGTACGTATTGAAACACGATAAAGGGTAAAAGTCTATCGAACCGGGTTTCGCTTGCTGCGTTCCGCTCTGTGACGTTGTTTACGTTTGTGTGTTGTTTCGTGCATTCTGACCGCTGGGCGAGCGGCGGGATAAACAAACAAACAATCTAATTATGCAAACCATCTTCGATCGAGCGTAAGGCATAACCGCACCGGTCGGTGCTCCATTCCATTCCCCGGGCAAGGATCACGCACAATTAAACACCGAGCGTACCGAGCTTAACGAGATTTCTATGTTAATTTTTCTCATTCTCCTTCGCTTAATCGCCGTGGCCCGGGCGCTATTTGACACACGGTGTTCGGTGGCTGTTATCCTTTTTTTCACATGGCTGTACCGCGAAAAAAGGGTCATTTAAATGGTGGGGAAAATAACCTTTGAAGCTGATGGATTTGATTGGTTTTACTGGCTGGCGTGCGTGCGACGCTGCTACTATTTTTGTTTGTCTCGGTTCGCTCACCGGCTCGGAAAGAAATCCTTTCGTAAATTGCTATCATTTATTCGAATGCTGCTGCGCTTTCTTGAGGAGGTATTCCAGCTCCCCATTTAGTGCGCAATGATCCGTAGCGCAATGGGAGTAACGATTGAAAGGATCATCATGTGTAATTGCTTCCTTTGCGATGCTTTCAAAGAGTTGTTTTGAGCAGGATTTTCGAATGTTGAAAATGTATTTTAAGGTTGGTTCTGTGAGCGTAATAAAACTACAACTGGAAGAGATGTGCTTTAAAGTTTGTAGTATATGAAGCAGTACATTTTTCGATGATTTTTGCATATTTTTGATTCTACTGTTAATATTTTTCGGCTTCGTACAAAATATCTCCGTATAATATAAATGTACAACCACTTACTAAATCTCGTTCAATGTTTTAATTCGTTCGTTTTAAAATTCGTTTTAATTATCAAAAGTGTTTAAAAATATACCCATGGTATGCCAATGTCGTTTCAAATTGCCTATAGTTTTTTGGTAATTTTTAAAACTATGACTTCTCTCGGAAAGCCCCGATTATTCTCGTTGTTTGATTGTATTATACGAAGCAATGTTGTCCATGGCGAGAAAAATAATAATAGTGTTTGTAATAGTGTACTTAAACTATAGAAAGGCTTAATCTTCATTCAGTACAACTTAGTTCTCGTATAGTTATGCTAAGATTGATATTAGGATATTGCAAATGGACCTTATTCCTGGTTAGGAATGTCGAGTTTCAACTCATTTGATAACAAATCCCAACAGTGCTTCCTTGGCTCGAAAAGTACTATCCGACAGAGGAGAGACAGAGCAGCAAGTTCCGTTGCGTAACGCGACTGTTCTGGTAAGACGACCGCCAAACGAAATACAGCCGAAAGTACACACAGCGCCGGCACGGTCGCACAAAACTTACCTGATGTGCACGTTCTGCTTCCGCTCGGCGAGCTTCGGCATCGCGAAGTTGCATACTGAGTGAGTCCAACATGGCGTCAGACACCCACAGTGCGTCGTTGGACATCGTCTGCAGGAGAGAAGAAAGAAAAAGGACAATGAGACAAGAAAAAAAAAGAGCAGGATAAAAGTGTGACAGATAAAGCGCAATTTCCGACCCGAGGCAGGAACGGATCCTGCGGCAGCCAGCGGCCCGATTTCACCCCGAAGAAACAAGCTCCAAATTTTACTTTGCGTGCAGGGAAAAAAAACGAGCGCCCACTGTACGCCCTTTCCGCCGTGCGCAAGAAATGTAAATTATTTCAAATGACTAACAATCTCCCAACATTACGAGCCGGGCCGTCACGGGCGTGTACCCCTGGCGGAAAGTTTCGCCGCAGAACACGGAATGACTAACAATCTCCCAACATTACGAGCCGGGCCGTCACGGGCGTGTACCCCTGGCGGAAAGTTTCGCCGCAGAACACGGAAAGAAAGGCGAAAGCCGACGGAGCCGGCGGAGTGGTACGGGCTGATAAATGATAGTGACAAGGAAAAACGGAACACAATGCGGAATGTAGAATGAGCGTACGATTTGGCGCACGCTGGCTGTGCCGAACGACGAGGCTCTCGTGACGCGCTTGTACTGTGATTCCCCTTTTCGATGCGAGACGCCACGACGCGCCCGAGATGAAAGCCCGAGAAGGGTGGCTGGCCCACTACTCCGCGAGCGCGGAAATGGCGTGTCGATGAGTGGCGTGGAATTGGGTGGCAACGTACATCCCATCACCGCGCCCAGACGAAGACGGCCCGATTTGGCCCACTTTTGGGCTGGCCTGCCGCCACGACACGGCGCAGCAGCTTTGGGTGGAAAATGTTAATTAGATACGGTCGGTTTTGCAGACGGGGGATCGCCACCCTCGCCAAGATCCAGCCCCGATGACGTGGCGTGTGGTCGGGATTGAGAAGGGTGTTAAATGACGTATTTTTTTTGCGGACGATTTTGCAATGGCCCCCAAATGCCGATGTCGGGTGGTTGAGAATAAAAATTCTGGCCCCGTTCGGGTGCGGTGCTCCAGAAAGTGTCTTCCGAACGAGGAAAACACAAATCGCCCCGTGCCCGAGAGCCAGACTAGTAAGGCATTACGGTGCTGCGGCAGGATGGATTCATATTCCTGCCGTGTTTCACCAATACGCCGAGATTAATATTCCCAACCGTTAGCGTGCCGTTTGTGGGGCTGTGGCTGTGCTCCTTTTATCGCCGCTCCCGATCCGACTGGAGCGGGATCGTTTTTTTTCTTCATTGTTGTGGTACGCGCTCCCTTTCGCCGTGTTGCTTGAATTATCTACCATCGCGAGTAATCAAGTTTCGATTGGTCGGCTCCGCGGCGTTATCCTGCACTGGATGTCTGCTCGTGGCGTCTCCGTTCGAGTATTCAAATTACGCGACCAATGTTTTATTCATTCGATATAGCCCCGCCGATCGGAGCTGATTCGGGGCGGGTGTGGGTGCGCGCCTGTGACACACGATCGCACCGGCCCCCTATTGGCTGCTAGGAGCATTCTTGTGTTTTCGTGTTTTGTCCCCTCCCCCCGGTTTGGTAATTGCGGTCGGTATGCACGATTGCATGAAATTTTGAAAAGGTTTTTGTTTTTTTGCCGTAGTGCATTACTGCGGTCTTTGGCTTCGGAGTGGACATATCGCTTGAAGCACACCGTGGGGCAGGATTGCTGCTTAAACATTCATTGCTGCTTTCTCAATTTTGTCTATTAAATCTGGTGCCGAGCGAGTAGCTTACGCCATCGTGATAGATGCATTAGCGTGTATTGCAGCAAGTGACACAGCCAGAACTCAGGACTAGTGTGTTTTTTTTTTTGTAATATGCGCAATTTCGTGTTTGATGGACGTACACATTTACTTTAATTGCTTGATTTATCTTCAGATGAGTCATGTATTCAAAAGTTTTTAGCTTGATCAAGAGCTGAAACAATGTGAGTTTGATTTTTTCGATTAAAGCACATTCTAGGCGATCCAGGTTGGAGTGTTGCTATAACTAAACCACATAAGTTCTCCTAGGGATGACAATTTTTGTATAAGAAAGTACCGGAACGCCACTAGGTCTTTTTGGAAAAGGATCGGAACTTGAACCTGTACAAGTAAAAATTCGTTTTTATCTAGATTACAAAAACTTTATATGTATTCCAAAATGGAGTAAGAGTCAAGAATTGTAGTTATGTTGTAGTTATATGAACTAGCATTCATCGTTTAAGTACAATTTGGATTCAAAAGGTTAGGGACAATGGTTTCTCATCTTTTGGTATATAACTAGAATATAGACGAGTATCAAGTAGAGTATATAAATATTTTAAAGAGCATCTTGTAAAGTATTTTACTAGATCTCTAAATGAACCTTAAGATGCCTGGTTTTCAAGGATGAGTATTTAGAGTACACGACTTTCAACTCCTTCTTTGTTGGATGAACACTGTATATGAATCCACAACCTGTCCGTGATCCAAAAAATTTGACCCTGATATATGACACATTAAACATTATTAAAAAGAGACTCAACAACCCATCATTTCAGCTGTTTCAGCTACCGTTTCATCCACCTTTTTTACTTTTTCGGCTGATTTACGCCTACCGGAGGAGACACAAGCGTCAAGTGCTACACCGTGAGCCATGCCGTTGGCATCCTTCAAGCACATTTCACACAAGGACTAATAGAACGAGGTGAGTGTGGGGTAAAGAGGTCCAACCATCCAACCCCCGACCGGCAGCCCTTAATTGATCACAAATTTATAGACAATTGAGCAAATGGATTTTCCACGGAACACTCGGGTCAAAAGAGGCCCCGACCACACACACACACAAACATGTACACATACACCGAAGAGTCCCGGGATGGTTCAAGGTATACCGAGGCGCCGCCAGTCCAGCGCAAAACAGCATGTTTTTCATCGACTTCCGACGCCACAACCGACATCCGGGCGGGCGAACGGTGAAACGAAAACCGGGCACACACACACACATACACACACACGTCACTCCACGAAACCGATCGGTGCACCTCCCACACTCCCGCCGTCCGCCCACATCGCGAGCAGAAACACGCTCGCCCGGCAAACAGGTAGGAAAGTAAATATTGTTCAAAGTGCAATACTGACACCCACACTCCGCTATCTGCCCATGGGGTGGGGACTGGAACAGGGAGGCGTGCGGAGGTAGCCTTTTCCGGTCCATGCCCGGCGGCCATCAACATCGTAGCTGCCCGGCTGATGGGTGATGTTGTTTTTGTTGATTTGGCAGTCATTTTTATTTTTCCAAGCGGCGAACGAAAAACGAAACCGAACGTACACTCACACACACACAGGCCGCCGGCGGAACGCTTCAAAAGGCCCGGGACGGCAGCGGCCGTCGAGCATATGGTTGACATTTTACCAGGATCAAACACCGGGGCCGGCGTTTCAACATGCCGGCACACACGGTTGATTGCTTTTTGCCGCCGCCGCCGCCGTCGCCGCCCGGTCATGGCGAACGGCACAAGTGTGCATAAAATTAAATTGTCCATTGGGGCGGAAGTTGGGCGACGGTGGCAAAGTTTTGCATGGAGAAATTAAACGTTTTTAAACTGACCGTTCCGGGCGGACCCCCGGCTATCCGGCCTGTCTGGGCGTGGGATTTGCCCGGTTTTCGGGGTTTCGGTGCGAGCGGCGAGGAACCCTTTTTCTGGATGAGTTTCCACCGTTTGCCAGCTTACGATCGCTCGCCTTAGCCGTTGATGAAATGATAAATGAGATGTTCCGTCGGAAGAAGATTGATTAGGGAATTACCGCCGTGCGGTTCTTAGTGCATCAACTTTCTTTTCCTGCTGTGCTCGAAGCGACCTTCAGTTTATATCATTAGAAAATGAGTGAGAATGTTAACTAAACTCAATTTACTCCACCAGTGCCTCGAGGTATCGATTTATTGCCGCACAACCCCATCTAATGCTCTCCGGCGTGTCCGTTTCGAAAGCTCAGTGGTGGCATGGAAAACTCTCGCAATCGAGAACATTTTCATTCGCCCTCCCGAGAAACGCGGGCGCACGTTATAATAATTGATCCATGCTGTGTGTCCGGTGTCTCAGGGGCGCTCGGCAACCGCCGGTACACTTCTCGTCCCGGGCCGGAATTTTAAGCGATTCCACACCACTTATGTTCCTAAAGTATCATATTGACAATCATAAAGATGCAAAAAATTGATAATTCCCATGTGAAAAATATGGGCCCCATTATATTATCCAACCTCTACAAAACAGTTAAAATGTAATATTCATTCCTATTTGGCTTTGGAACGAAGTTATCCAACGTTCCAAATGGTCTACAATATATTATTTAAGGACCACTACTGAAAAGGAGATTGTCAATGATTTTAAAAAGATGTGCGCATTAATTTGATCCTTTATTTGCATCCTATATATTTTAAAATTGTACTGTCACAATTTCTCGGCACCACGGTTTACGAGACTAAAAATCGTATCACAATATGCAGAATTACTCAAATGAACTCTGTCGTGCGAACAGTAGAAAATAATTAGCTTCCAAATAAAAAAACAATCAAATTTAACAAAGTAAGTAATGTAATAAACCCACAAAGCAATCTGGGCACCGGTTGAGAACTTTTCCCATAGCAATCGATATCACGGCACTGCAAGCAGGCCGTGTGAAGGGCTTGGGACGACAAGCGATTGCAGCGTACGTTGCACGGATGAGTAGATTTAAATCATGGCACTAGGGGTTACGGAGTATTTGCGAGCAAAAAAACGGAGAGCTTTCCACCAACCGACTAGAGCGGTTTGAATTTTCCTTCCAATGTTGTGTTCGTCGCAGTCGTGGAAAGCTTTTACAAGTGTTGAAACGATGATAACGACAGGGGAAAAATGTAATGTACAAAAAATAGTACCTATACCCGTCAAGAGATGGTGCTGTTATATTATCGGTGCAGTATTTCATTTGCTGAACGGCTTCTAATATTTGTTTTATTGAAAAAGGGTTAACATTGTTTGGATAAAGTATTCTTTTCAAATAATAACATTTTTTGCCATTTTTAAAGGAAACTATAAACCTCGTAAAGTGTATAATTCAGTCTGTTAGCATAAAGTCTAAGTAAAAAAAACATAAAAAAAAACATATTACCACTGTGCCATTACACGGTACATTTGACTTTACAGTGAACGTCCTAGTATTGTAATAACAATTGTGAAGGAATTTAATAAATAAAATCAAGATCAAGATCAAATAGATTGTGAAGCTTCTTTTGCATTAATGCTCTACTGACTGGAATAAGCATGTCTCTTATCATACTTTGCTAATTCTTAATTCTTCGTGGATGGTGTTCGATAATATAATTGATGTTGGTAGTATTTAAATACAATTTTCAAACTTATGTTCCTAAAGTATCATATTGACAATCATAAAGATGCAAAAAATTGATAATTCCCATGTGAAAAATATGGGCCCCATAATGTCATTGGGGCGGAAGTTGGGCGACGGTGGCAAAGTTTTGCATGGAGAAATTAAACGTTTTTAAACTGACCGTTCCGGGCGGACCCATGGTCGCCCACCGAAAATCCCTTCCCTGTGTTAATTGCGTTAAATCATTCACCGGGGCAGTGGAGGGATGCGTGTGTGTTAGTGTGGAATTTAACAAAAAAAAAACCCCCCGGCTCCGATGAGCGAGACGGTCCGGGCAGCTAAATTAATAAGCATTATCGACCGTTTACGCGGCCGGGGCCAAAACCCGGCCAAAAGCGTCCTGCACGCGGTGCGTTATTTAAGCACCGGGCACGTTCCGGGCACGCATTTCGTTTTTCTCCCGCTCTCTCTCTCGCTCTCTCCGGGTGGGCGAACTCGGTTCGATACGCGGCGCCGGGCGCTGCTCGACCCAATTTCCGATAGCAATTCATTGCTCCGTCACTCCGTCTGCACGGCCCGGCCCCGTTCGTGGCGAGCAGCGCGCGCGCGGCCGGAATAATAAATCGAAACACGGCCGCATGCACGGAACCAACCGGAGTCGGTCCTTCCTGCAGGACCGTGCGGTGACAGCGGAATGATAGCAGTTATCTTCGAGAGGTGATCATGCGTTACTCGGCCTCGGTACCGAGGGGGTTTAAGGGAGAAAAAGGTTGAGGTTGCAAGCAACAACACAAAAAACACACACACATTGCTCCCAGCTGGCTGCACATAAATCAACCTCCACCGGGTCTCCCACCACCGGACGCATCCATCGTATCGAGAGAGAGAGAGAGCCAGAGTAGGAGGGAAATTATAATCGGGAAAATGTTGTTTATTATTATTTTTTACGACGAAGGGTTATCACGCTAAGCTGAGTGTGTGATGCGGTGTCACAAAAATAGGCAAAAGATGTCCTTTCTCCCGCTTGGCACAGGTCCTGCCGCCGCCGGCGAGTTGATTAGCCGGTGTAATTGAGCATTTATGGGCAATTGTGTCACGTCTCATGGCTCAATAAAGAGAGGAAAAAAAGAACAGCCTCGGTACGATCTTAATGGAATTGAACGATCGAGCCAGCGCGCCTCGGCACTCCCGAACGGTGGCGGCGATCGTTTATTAACACTACAAAACACCTCCAACACTGGTGAACTATCGAAGCCGTTGGAAAGCACTCTCCGGGGCCACTCTCGGGCGTACCAATCAACCGTACCGTAACAAAATCTGAATAGCCTCTGAATGATGAGCCACCACACCACGTCACTCAACTGCCTTGCTCACAATGCCTTCCGTTTTGAGTGAAGGCACTAAATCGATACGGACGTTAAGTATGATACCACTTGTCCAAAACACACGGACATGTTTTCCACCACCCGACCTCGAACTGCAACAATATGGCCAAGCCCCAACTTCTTTGTGTGCGAGTGTGCGAGTGCGCAACACTATCGCACATCGTTCAGGATTTGTGCGCCCGTCACTTTATGCCCGCCCCGCATTATCTCTCGACGGGCTGCCCCTCTTTCACGATAAGCAGCAGAAAGTTTGATTTTCCTCCCACGGTCGGGCGGTGGAATCGGGTGAAAATGGTGTTTTATTGCTGTTGCTCCCTTTGCGTTCGGTGCAAAGTGAAACAACAGAGTGAATAAATGAGGAAAACGAAAAAAAAACGCCAGAAGCTCTCTACTCAATTAGGGTGATTGAGTGAACGATGGTCGATATTCGAGTACGGCTGCAAGAACCGAATGCGCCCGCTATCTTATGGCGCTCGGTTCCAGCACCCAGCAGCAGTGCCCGGTGCAATTGAAGCGTTATTGATTGCGTTTGCCGTGCTGCAGTAGCGGAAGCGGCCGGCGAAGGAAGAATTCGGAGCGGCTACTTGTAGTTTTATGTTGTGCCGTCGTTATGACACATGCGTCTGCGATGCAATAGAAAATACGGCGGTTGCAAAATCAATAAAGAAGCGAATTGATTGACGACCCGACTCGTGTTTAGTGAACATTCAACTCATGTTTATCGCATCGAAACGAGGGGACGGCTCACACACACACATTGCTCCCAGCTGGCTGCACATAAATCAACCTCCACCGGGTCTCCCACCACCGGACGCATCCATCGTATCGAGAGAGAGAGAGAGCCAGAGTAGGAGGGAAATTATAATCGGGAAAATGTTGTTTATTATTATTTTTTACGACGAAGGGTTGTCGTAATTTTCTTACGACTCCCCACCGAATGAACATTAAAGGGGGCCCGGGGATGGATAGGATTATAGGAAGTTTGTTCGCTGCAGGATTTTTTGTGTGTGTGTGGATTTTTCCCTTCTCCCATGCATCAACAATAGAGCGCATGCAAGAAAACCCGCGTCTCTGCCGGCTGCGGTTCCCGGAGAAAGAAGCAAAGCGGACACCATCGCAGACAAATATTGACCCTCGGTTCACCGAAACAGTGCCGTGCGGAGCCACAAGCCTGGAGCCTGCACATACAAAGTTGACCCGTACCATCGGTGGCCTCGGTGTGCCGATTACACTGATATCGTGAGCGCGCGCGCTTGCGCCCGTGTGTGTGAGTGTGTGTACATTGTTATGCGATCGAAGATGGGCAAATAAAAGTGCCACCAGGCGAGGCGTCCTGCTTCGTCCAGGCTCGTTGCCTTGTTGAAATGTGTGTAATGGCGCGGAAGAGTGCAGCGTTTCGTTTCCGGACGGTTTACGAATCGTTTTATCGATGCACAAAAATGTGCCGGTGGGTGTGTGGGTGGGTTAGCAGCATAAGCTAATGGGTTTAAGTGACCACAAGTGGCAAGCGGCGATGAAAAGCAAATATCATCGCCACCCACTTCCGCGACCACGTGGTTCGGTTGCGCGTCAATTTCGTGCGAGCGGTTTCGGTTATGATGATTTTCCGATTTTGGTTTGGTCAATGGCAACGGTGGGATGCGTATTATGTAGCCTCTGTGTGTGTGTGTGTGATCGATGTCCTTGATCGACTGAAGTGGGAAGTGCGATGGCTCAATAACACCCGATAAGATTGATTAGTTCATCACGCTAAGCTGAGTGTGTGATGCGGTGTCACAAAAATAGGCAAAAGATGTCCTTTCTCCCGCTTGGCACAGGTCCTGCCACCGCCGCAATCGTAAGACACCGGGCAACAACCAACAAGCAACAGCAACGAATCAACCATTGTATGGCTCCCTTCGGGCGGGGGAGGTGGCAAGATTCGCCAGAGCAGCAATTTGCGGCGCAGTCTGGCCGTTGGACGCTGTCTTTCCGAGAACGTTTTCCGCTGCGTGGATTATTGCACTGCAGGTCTCTGTTCGGGGTTCCTGTCCCGGAAAGAGCGAGAGAGAGAGAGAGAGAAGGGAGAGAACGCAACAAAATCGACCCGAAACGGACGGCCTCGGCTCGCGATTGGTTTGATTGGTGCGTGATGCATTCCACACGCCTATGGTCGACGGCTTGCGGACTTGCGACTTTGATCGGCAAATCTGGCGACGGTGCCGCGTGCACCCATTTCACTAGCCGCTAATCCATCGAAAACCCGGCGCGATTGATGGGTGTAAATAAGCTGTGGTTTATTGCCGGCCATTCAAATGCCCCGCGGTGGATTAAGGGATAAGCGGTGGGCTTTAGGAGCATAATGGAGGCGCGAGACACCGCCCGATCGGCGTGTAAATGTTTCGAATCGGGTGACTTTTGAAACAGTTTGTTTGTTTGCATTTTAGCAAAGGGAAGGATTTTCCATGCGGGAGAACATTTAGGCTTCATTTTGCATACAACATTTTCATGCTTTCATACCCTTGAGTTTATTCTAGAAACGCATCCTTGGGCAAGAAAAGAAAACAAAAAAATGTAATTGACCATGCCCGCTTTAGCCCACCGAACATCGTCGCTGTAAGCAAGCGGTTTATTGAATAGTTTATGTCTTTCATAATTTTCATTATACTAGGTGCGAGCCAAAAACAAAAAAAAAAGAAAGAAACGTCCACCACAATAAAAGAGCAGCACGGCATCGCCACAAATGGATTTGGCACACTGCCCACCCGCTGAATCGCGGCCGAAGGCTGGTGGGCTGGTGATGATTTTACCATTTGCTGTCAGAACCATTAAAAGCACCATAATGTTGTGGATAAAAAATTTATTCCTTTGTTAGATTGAGCTTATGTTAAAATAAAGACATACATACTATCCTAAGCTACACTAAAGCATCGCAAACAATGATCCTGGCTGTCCTGGCTGTTCGCACTAGGCACGTTTTTAGTACACATTTTAGAACAGAGCTTTTACCTATATTTTTATTGCATTTTTTTCCTATGTTTGCTTGCTAGTACTATTTAGTATTAGGCAACATCCCTTCTTCCCAAACTTCATACGAAAGAGAGAAATGGCCGAAAAAGAATCAAGCCATATTAGAACAATGGTGCCTGTGACACAATCCACACTTGCCATCGACAAAATGGACACAAAGTGGAATAAATGCCTATGATATTCATATCACTTTACGACCTGCTGCATTACTGCTCTTTCCCACCGTTATTGTCCCGCTCGAGCAATGCAGCAAGTAAATCGCACTTTCTCGTAAAGCACACGCATTGCAAGCACTTAGCGATGCCTCGTTTATCGATCTCGAAGCCGTTCGCTGTCGATAACGGCTGATATCGTATCGGTACGGCACACCATTGACGTGGCATTGTGGTGCGTACTGTCCGCTCGGTTCCCACGCAAACTATCCACCGAGCATCCGATTAAAGGATTTCGAGAGCCGAGTCGATTAGTAGTGCGGTGTGTTGCGTGACAGGAGGCAAACTTTAAACACCTAACCGAAGTGGGTACGTACGGGCATTTATCACTGCAAAGCAGTGCTTAGCCGTCGGGCGATTGGTTTGATTGGTGCGTGATGCATTCCACACGCCTATGGTCGACGGCTTGCGGACTTGCGACTTTGATCGGCAAATCTGGCGACGGTGCCGCGTGCACCCATTTCACTAGCCGCTAATCCATCGAAAACCCGGCGCGATTGATGGGTGTAAATAAGCTGTGGTTTATTGCCGGCCATTCAAATGCCCCGCGGTGGATTAAGGGATAAGCGGTGGGCTTTAGGAGCATAATGGAGGCGCGAGACACCGCCCGATCGGCGTGTAAATGTTTCGAATCGGGTGACTTTTGAAACAGTTTGTTTGTTTGCATTTTAGCAAAGGGAAGGATTTTCCATGCGGGAGAACATTTAGGCTTCATTTTGCATACAACATTTTCATGCTTTCATACCCTTGAGTTTATTCTAGAAACGCATCCTTGGGCAAGAAAAGAAAACAAAAAAATGTAATTGACCATGCCCGCTTTAGCCCACCGAACATCGTCGCTGTAAGCAAGCGGTTTATTGAATAGTTTATGTCTTTCATAATTTTCATTATACTAGGTGCGAGCCAAAAACAAAAAAAAAAGAAAGAAACGTCCACCACAATAAAAGAGCAGCACGGCATCGCCACAAATGGATTTGGCACACTGCCCACCCGCTGGAGGCGTCCTGCTTCGTCCAGGCTCGTTGCCTTGTTGAAATGTGTGTAATGGCGCGGAAGAGTGCAGCGTTTCGTTTCCGGACGGTTTACGAATCGTGTTATCGATGCACAAAAATGTGCCGGTGGGTGTGTGGGTGGGTTAGCAGCATAAGCTAATGGGTTTAAGTGACCACAAGAAAAAGGCAACGAACGTGAGTGGACAATACGAGCGGTGTTTTTTTTGTCCTGGCTAGTACGAATGTAGGTTTTTATCCGAAGCAGCTGGCTACGAGCATTGCAGCGCGTGCATGATGGTATTGGATGCTAGTCGACCCGGGAAGCATCTTCTCAACGTTAATTGAAGTATTTATCAGAAAAACAGTCTGTTAAAAATTGATCGCTCACGTTTGGTAATATATCAGAAATTTATCATCTCCATACACAACACACACATATTCAGGTTCGCGGCGGCTACTCGCCAGCTGGAAAACCCATCCCCCTGCCGGTTCCCACAGTAAGGAGAGAGGTGGTAGGGAGGTGGCGAGAGGAAGAAAAGGACAAAACTTTTCCCGAACCATTCGCTTCTCCACGAACAAACGGTTGACCACTTTCGCATTCGGTAAGGATCGCGGCGGAATGAAACAACGGTGCGATAGGCGAAATTCTGAACTCACGCCGTGAGGGTGGAATGAAGGAGGGGGGGGGGGAGGCGGTGTGGTCGAGGAAAAATACATATAAAATAGGAACAGCGTAACGGTTTCTCGTTATCTTTTGCCTATCCGCGTGGCTTTTCCGTACCCCAGTCGTGTGTTGCTGTCGTTTCGTAGTAATAATGCTTTGTCGATTTCATTCCGCCTTTCTCTCTTTCCTCTCTCTCGCTCTCTCACACACTTGGATCGTTCTGTGATTCCGAATAAAGAGGAAAAAACAGAACAGAAGACATTCGATGATGTAGTCCATTACGTGGCGCAGGACGACCACATTAGACCACATCTCGAGCCCAACGAGACCTACGAGGCAGCGTTGGCATTTTTTCGGTCAGAAGATATGATTTGCCCGTTTGCTTTTCCCCCTCGATACCTCTCCGACCGCCTAAAAGATTGGGAGGGGGAGGGTTATCTAAATATAGACCTAAGGCGCAGAAGAACTCCATCAGCCGCGTTTCGGGCGCGCGTTCGTGCTCGAACCCGGAACGCGTATCGAACGGATTGAAAATCGATGTGAACCGCGTCTGAGCCCGAGTCTGGGGGCACGAATTTCCCGCGTCCGGAAGCAGGGCAGTGGACACACGAAGCGGACAGAATGAATGTGGCGGTGATACAATATTTCTTTCCTCCCCCAGCCAGCAGCATAAACCGAACCGAGCTGCCGGAAGGAAGGAAGGCCCGCAGCGTTACCTTGCGCGGTGAAATGTTTGCAAACAGGCAAAAGCACAAGCGCAGCGGGCCTGCCGAGAAAACGAGGACCGCGATGCGAAAGCTAAAACCCGGGAAACACTGGAGTTCTTATCCGTCGGGGCCCATGTGTTTTTTTTTGGGAACGAGTTTGGCCGAAAATCCGACGAAATCCTACCTTGCTCGCTGGGCTTTCTCTCGCGCTCTCTCTCTCTCTCTCTTGCGCTTCCTTGCTGCCTGTTGTGTAGTTTCGCCCCGTATGCGGTATGAACTTTTTGGCAAACTCTCTCTCTACCACACAGCCCCAGAAACAGAAAGGGGTCCTGGGCCGAAACCTTGTCCGATTTAAGACGGGAATTTATAGTCGGACGAATTAGCGTAAACTGCCGGCACTTGAGTCGATGAAAGCGATGTGTCGGACGCGGCGGTTTCTTTTTATGGCATTGGCGCATATTATTTTTCATCTCGTCCGTCC